>BQNB010145285.1:0-16739 GCA_026074375.1 Tanacetum coccineum
AAATTCGAACCAAAACAAAAAGTTTGACGTTTGTTATTAAAACATGTTTTAAGCTTGATTTTTGTACCATTAAGCTTCAACACCTTGTTAAAATTACTTTACAAGAATTATATCTTATGTAATACATATATTAGATCCATTAAATCATACTTTGTCCAAGAGAGTTTAAGATAACAAGATTAACATGTTATTTACACCATTTTCACTTGTAACTTATTAGGTTAACATAAAAACCCTAATTTGTACTTATACATGTTAATACTTAACCAACATGTTAAAACACTTATACATTCCTTTTAACATGATATTACCATCCATATAACATGTAAATAAGTTCACAAAACATTAATCATATGTAAAAATTCATTTTACATATTCAAAAGTATCTTAGATGGTGATTTAACTAAGTAGAACATATGAACACATATAATCATGAAAATGAAAAGATAAAGGTTTGAAGAGGACCTTATGATGAACAATGATGATAGAAAACACAATCTAAACCCTTGTTTAGATTAAAAACCAAAGCTAGCACACTTGAAAACCCTAATTTCCTTATAAAACCCTAATTTCCTTTTCTTGCTTCCTTGCTTGCAAATGCTTAACCAAGTCTTGGATCCTTCTTAGAATACCTTAAATATGATGTGTGTATGCTTGTATAATGATAGAAAATCAAACTATGGATTTGGTTTGTTTAGGTTTTTGAGCCGTGGGTTTAAGAGAGGAGGAAAAGAGAGTTTTTGTGATTTTCTTGTAAAGAAGTGAAGAGTATGAGTCCTTAGCTCACACATACATGCATATATATACTACTTGGTGATCATATGAGATATTTTTGATGTCTAGTTGATCATATGAAAGGTGGCAAGGATTGGAAGATATGAGAACAAGATAGGGCTTATTAGGGATAAGAATGGCTAGTCATGAGTTCAAGTTGCATGCAAGATCTTTTATGAAGCTTCTTGGTGACTCATGGCTTATCCTACATACATATACACGTTCCTATATGGTTGTGTATGAGCTAGATAATATCTTTGATCTTTATTTGATGTATTCTTGTATTATTTGAAGTATAATGTAGTAAAGGTTAAGTAGAATGTATAACTTGCACATGGTAGAGTTTGATTTGAATTATTTCATGAGGAATATGTATAAAGTGATAAATACTTGAAGTTTTAAATAAACTTTAAGTATTGGGTACAAATTTTGGGTATTTGATGAAGCGTAGATAAGTTAACGTGTTTCCGGGAAGGCCTAAACGTACTTTATCGCGAAACGTAAGCATTTTACGTAACCAATAAAAATATGATGAACAAAGTTGACAATTATCCTCATAATAATCATTTAACACTTGCTTGATGTAAACGTTTAATCATTTAATGCCCGTTTACATTGAATGATCATTTTTAGTTTACGCGATTTCACTTAACGGTTACGATTTAAAGCAAACGCGTAAAATCCTAAAAATAATTAGTGGATTACATAATGTCGTACAATGACCTAAAACATGAGGTGTTATACTTTGTTTGACTAACTCATAATGTTTCTCTTTGACAAATGAAATTTCATAGGCTTTAAGTTTTAAACCTTCTTTGATGTGAATCTATTTTTGAGCTAATAGTCCTAGAGTTTCATTTAACTTACGTTCAAGTTTGTCATAATGAACTGTACGGTCATTAAATGCCATGTACTTCTCAAGCTCAGTCTGTTTATTTTGAAGTGCAATTAGGCAACTATCCCAAATACTATTAGACTCCCCCTGAGTTCTACTAATTTCTACAAGAATAGATTTGCACTCTTTCAATTCATGAGCAAGTGATGTGTTTGATTTCTTTAATTGCTTTTGAATCTTTTTATTTTCATCAACATTAAGTTTTAAATTTTCAATTAAATTAGCAAGCGCAGCACGCTCATCTTTAGCATTTTGGTCACTCTGAATATCATTATCACACATATCCAGTGAATCAGAAATGACATTACTATCAACCTCTTCCACTACATATGTGTTGCTAATGAATTCAGGTTGCTTAGAATGCTGTCTCTCATTGACAAACACATTGTATTCAGGATCGTCTTGTACCTGTTCCAATGGCCCAGTATCAGTTCCTGAGTCTGCAGTAGGAACCTCCTGGATCTTTGCCACAAAGTTGTAATGTGCTTCTAATTCTTGTTCATCAATCTCTTCATCCGTGTTTGTTAGCCAATCAGATTGCTCTTCTTGTAATGGAACACCTTTCTTAACTTGTTTGCACAACAACATCTTTTCCTTGTGATACGTAGAGTCTTTCACCCTTTTTGGTTTCCTTCATTATTTAGCGAAATGACCAAATTCCTTGCAATTGAAACACTGTATCCCAGTCTGCTGCACTACCTAACTGCCTATAGTCTCCCTAGCCCCAGCAACAGTCACTGTCCTCTAATTCCCAAACTGTCCAGTCTGATTGTCATTCTTGTACCATGGAGAAGTATCCATATTCTTGTTTCTAGAGTTTGAGGAAGTTCTGAGGTTGTTGTTGGTAGGTTTGTAGATCTTTTTGAAGTACTTTGCAATGAGTGCCAAGTTTTTCTGCATATCCTTATCTCTTTGAGCTTGTTCTGGATCACTATCTTTTTCAAAAGCTGACTCAGATGGAGGTGTGATTGGTTTGGCTATCTCTTTGCCTTTGTGTCTGGTAGTTGCATGAGATCTGGTTGGAGGTGATGCTTTTGGTTGTGTTGCATATGGTTTGTGAGACTTTGGTGCTTGATAATAAGGATCTGGATGTGGTTGAGCAGCAGCAACAAGTGCTAATGGGTTAGCATTCTTGGCTATTCTTTCAGCACGGATTTCATTAACTTCCTTTTGATAATGTTTCAGAACATCAAAGAGCTTATGATATGAGACTGTATCCAAGTCGTGTTGTTGCTTGACAATTGTCACAAACCTTAACCATTCTGGTTGAAGTTGTTGAAGAAACTGAACATTGACTTGCATCGTAGCAACTGTCAAGTTGTTTCTTATCATTTCATTCATCATCTTGTAAAATCTGGAGTAGTATGACTCCGAAGGAACTCTCCAACATGCTAATGAATTTTCCAAATTCCAAAAACAAATTAGTCCTTGAGACATCTTGAAATTCAGAGATTCACCTAGTGTAGCCTTCAATAGCTATCCACATTCCCATAGCTGTTCCTTGGAAGCATCCAACAGTTAGTAGATTACAATCCTCAAATTTCTCTCTTTCAATAGCAAATGGATTATGCTTCCTTTCTGATTCAAAATGACTTGATTTCAGTGAACAACTAGTCAAAGATTTTCTCAACTGCTGTACCCGTATCTAGAATTGTTGGAGAATCAGCGGGGGGGGGGGGGGGGGGGGTTCGCCATACAGCTGAGAATTTGACATGTAGTTGGTTTATGGACCTTCAAAATGCATTCCTCAAGCATCACCATCTTGGTCTTGTATCAATGTATCATAGAAACGTATAACCATTGAGCATCATTCCCTTTTCAAGCACTGGATGGAGGACGATCCTTTGAACCAGCTGCCCATGAAGTATGTTAAGCAATGACGTCCGTTGTGAAGTGTAATTGAAATTGGTAGTTTTGTCATTATGCATGAATATAGTGGTGATATGAAGTGAAAATGATTTAAAGGATCTTAAGTAGGTAAAGTGATTGTTGTTGTGGATTGAAATCAATTAATGTTCACAGGATTTTACAAATCTATGATTTAAACCGAGAAAAAAAATAGAATCTTTTGCGGGATTTTACAAAATCAAAAAGAAACCGCCGCGAAAACATGATTAATTGTTGATGAAAAAAATCGTTGTTTGTAAGTCGCAGTGCTTGAGCTTATTGTTGGGTAGAAAATATTACATTACGAATCTTTAATCTGATACATTCTCATCTGTTTGTGTGACAAACAGAAACTTATAACACATAACGTAAAGTGCTTAAGTTACTCGTAATCACAAATCATCAATTCATACGTCAACATCTTTCGACGTCTCATGTTTTCTTCAACAACAAATTTAAGTTCGCACCCGATGTAAATCACTAAAGGTATGAACAAACAAACTTTAATTTGTTGAATGATCAAAGAAATTTTTATTTACCAAACCTTACAATTTATTTTATAAAAATGGGACAAACATTTTTTTAAAAAAACATATCAAAACATTTTTTATTTATAATAAAAGTTTTATTTAAAATAAACACTTTTGAATTCAAAATTTTACCCCAAAAACGGCTAGAAAGTTCCAAAAAACCTGCCCGCGAAAAAGAGCAAAAAGGGAGCGAGTCTAAAAAAGGGGTGGTCCCCCTTAATTAATTAAGGGAACCGGTCATAATTAGGGACCGCCCTTGTATAATTAAGGGGACCGCCCAAATAAAAAAATTAATTTTTTTCCTTATAAATAGTGGACTGTTTCCACAGATTTTCTCACCTCTTTGCACATAGTTTTTCTCAGATCTAAACTCTTCTTTCAAACCTTTTTCTTATTGATACACTAAACTTGTTAATAAGTTTGTTTAAATGGATCTAGATCATCATCCATTCAAGTGCAAGAGAACTATCTGCGAATCATCAAAATGCGAATTAGGTAGTTTTAGTTAGTGCATTCGTACATGTCTTACATTCACAATGCATAGATCGAGTCCATGTATTCCAAAATTGTATAATAGTTTTAGATCATGGTGATCATAAAGAGGGTATTTTAGATTCATGATGTCTTGGTATGTCCTTGGTGATGTAAAAAGTTTTGAAGAGTAAGAAGATTGAAGTGAGTGAATGTTGTAAGTTAGAAGTTGTGAAGTAATTTGTGAAGTGAAGAAAGTTGTGTATTGTGAAGTTATGTTTGAAGTCGTGTAATAGTGAAGAAGTTTGGAAGTCGTGATAGATTGGTTCTAGCTAAGATTAGAACTCGACATATAGCTTAGTGTCAAAAATTGGTATAATCCATCGTTGTGTAGCGGTTTTCTCCGCCTGAAAGGAGCTTGTTGACTAATTGAAAACTCTCAGAGTTGGTGCTCGGAGTGGAGTAGGCGAATAGGGTGCTTCGTGACAGAACCACAAAAAATCATCGGTCCCGGTTGCATTTCCTCTTACCTATCTCTTAATTATATTTGCATTTATCGCTCTAAATTTATATTTCAATGTGTGTTGTTTGCTTATATAGTTTGGATTGTGTTTATGTCATGGATTGATGTGAACATTGATATTAAATAAAGTATTGTTGGATAGAATTTATATAACACACTCATCAATATTATATCACGCTTGATCGGTGATTTATACGAACTATTTTTACAGATTTTTAAAAGGAAACGTATTTTGACCCCCCTCTATACGATTTCCACAATTGTTATCAATATCCACGACGCGCTAAAATTTTCAAAACAAATGTTTTTTAAATTGAGTACTGATCCATGTACAAATTACCATTAAGGGGATAAATATGAAAAGTGTTTTGTTGATTAACTTGTATTAGTTTTGATATTATATACACTAATTATACTAGCTCGAGATAAAAATGATGCTTAAAATAAGTGTTATATGTTTGGTATCAAATTCAGAAAGTTGTACTCCCTCCGTGCCACATTAAGTGTCCACTATGACTTTTTTAAGTCTTCTTTCTCCAACTTTGACTCTAAATATTTTTATACGTGTAATATAATAATTGATGCCAGATATATGAATGGATTAAGTTATTATATGTATTTGCATTTGTATAATTTTTATTAAGTATTATATAACACAAATAAATATATTTAAGGTCAAAGTTGAAGAGAAAAGACTTAAAAAAGTCATAGTGGACACTTAATGTGGGACGAAGGTAGTACATCTTTCCGCATAGTCAAAAAACAATTTTTTACAAAAACCGTAATTCTGAGTATTAGGTGGCGCCCCCCTTAAATATATTGGGTCGCCCCCCATAATTTAAGGGGACCACCTTCTTATTTCGGCAGTTTTCAAAAACTTTGAAAACAAACCATATAAAAATCATTCGTTAAGTCCTTGAATCCGTGCCACCCCCGCCTGTTTCCGAAGAGAATTGAGTCTACTTCATATAAAAATACTTGGCAAGTTTTTATTTCAAACTTAATTAAGATCAAAAGGCAAAATACTACTTATTGTCCTAAAACGTTGAGTTTTCGTTTTAAACTTAAAAACTGGTAGATTATCTTTTCCTTCGAGTCGGACATTTCTAGTCTGTATATCTATGAAAAATGGCGTAATTAAACTCTTACAAAATATTAAACATGATTTTTTGAATAATGGCAAACTAATTTGTCTTCAAACAAAACAGCTAAGTAACATTGTTGTATCTAAAACACAAAACTACGACATAGTACTTTTTATGTGTCTATTGCAATGTGTTATGTTCACTTCTTTATAGCTAAGTTATCTAATTGAATATCTTATGCACATGATCCAATGTACACTATATGTTTGTAGCTAGTTTTTCCGAATAATTGTCTAACTAGAACTTAGCAAGATTCTTGCATTAAATTGCGAAATTGCGCTGCATAGCATCTAGGCATAGATCACTTAATTTACAAATGTTACATAAACATCTTTTAAATGTTTTTATAGTATGGAAATATACTTAGGGAAAAGAGATCAATAACTTATCAAGTAATATTATTAAATATGTTAAACTATCACCTAAAATTTCCAACGATTTAATATATTATCAACAACACGTTTAAATATAATTAATCAACTCGCTATGTTTACTTGTATGGTTTATACAAAAGAAAAATTGTATTAATACATCAGTAACTAAGAAAAAAAAATGCTTGTGCTTGCATGGTTCTAACATACACACATAATTATATTTTTCTAAAAACATATAGTATTTTACAAAAGATGTGTGTTGTATAAATTTGTTAGAAAACTCATATATATACTCATAAAATATCAAAAACTATGTATTATTATACACAACAACAAAAAGTTTGTCTGCACATGTAAAATTTAGCGACAATCTTGGAATAAGAAATAACTTATCATTATTCATCAACCTCAAAACACCTTATAACTTAATCCATGAGGAATTCATGAAACCCATATTTAAGTGTTTATTTATTTTTTTTTTTTTATTTCTTTTAAATGAGTGTTCGTGAGGGTTAAGAATGATTTCGAGAATATATCAACTCATTATTCAATTATGATGAATTTTATTGAATCAAATTACAAGTTTCGTGTATTAACATGAATTAGTTCTTATTAGTTAGCCTTCAAGAAAATATCAAATTGTAACACCCCCAAAAATACGTGTCACGTCGGAAGTAGGTCTGGGGAGTTACTTTAATAATACACATATGCAGATACAGAGATAACGACATCAAATGTGTCGTTTGAAAAATAATCTCGTAGGTTTCCTTAAAATAGAAATAACATTTGCCCATAATTGCATCAACATGAACAACTTGAATTAAAAGACTCCAATCACTTCAAGTAAGCCAAGTATCTATATCCTTGAGAAAAACATGCATAAAACGTCAACATAACGTGGTGATCATAGTCAGTTTAAAATATGAATGAAGTTTCAAATTAATGTATTTGTCCAATGTGTCCATCACACTACCATGTAAAAATTCCCAAAATTAATAAAGAATGCATGACACATTTTAATGTCACCAAAAGTAACCAATCTTACCTTATCCCAAAATTTATAAAGAATGCATGATGCAATATACTGACAACCAAAAGTACCAAATCTTATCCAAAAAATTTCGTAAAGAATGCATGACAATTTAAATGTCACAAAAAGTACCAATCTTATCCAAAATTTATAAAGAATGCATGACCAAATTAATGTTACAAAAAATATTTCAATATTGTATTACCACTTTATTCAAGGCACAGTAAAAATCTATGTGAGTATAAACAATGAATTACAATTACTCTAAGTCAGGAAACCGATGCACTAATAAAACAGTAAGAGTTATATAATATGTAAGTACTGTGGCCCCTGTAGCCCAACCAACATAATCCGAACATGTTATAACGTTCGTATTGCCCAGAGAAGCTAATCAAATACAGCACCCGAAAATACACGGGGATTGTCAAAATACCCAAATAGAATATTTTATAACATCCGCTAGACTGTTAGGATTAAAGTTATAAGTAAGTTAGATCCGACTTATACAACTAGTTTAGTACTTTATTTATAGTTAAGTACCGACGGGTACAAAAAGTAAGTACTGTTGAATTAGTTATACCGTTAGTTTAGAAAATAGTTAGTTAACCGTTTATGAGATATGTATGGAGATATTCTAGGAAAAGATATGTGTTATATATTAGCGATTTGGTAAGTCTGTGAAGTTTATCCTTAGACTAATAAAAGGATTTCCTTAGCAAAGTTAGGGACGACCTGAAGAAATCTCATAACTAAAATAGTTATAATCTGAAATCGTTTCAAAGCAGGATTAATATAAGTTAGTTATTTAGTATACATTTTTTTCTTAGTACTTGTGTTAATAATCTCGCATGTAACGTATAGAATTCGTAATCATTGTTTCTATATAGTCATTGTATTTTATACATTTTGGCAATCAACCATTAATAGGCTGCAGAGTATCATTCCAAAGAGGGGACTCAACAAGTGGTATCAGAGCCTGTGGAGAAACTCTTGAATAAGAAGGGGGGGGGACAATCAAATCAAACTCTCATTCTACTAAACTAAACATGTCTGCATCATCATCACAAAGAGGAAATCCACCACTACCACTTACCTCCACCACATCACACTAACACTAACCCAACAAACTCCCATACAGTTCAAACGCTACAAGCTGCCTATTCTCAAAAAGGGGAGAATAAGATATCTGCAAGGAAGATGGAGCCTAATTGGCCCCGATACAGACTATCCAATCTGGGAGGTTATGACAAAATGGATGGTACCTGTTTTCAATCACTATAGATACATCAAGACAAATAAGGTTTTGCCGTCCTAAACTGCAGAAAGAAATGTATCCAGAGAAAGAAGAAGAAAAGCAAGGACCACCATTGCTTATTTGGCCCACACAAAAGATCATCTAGTCAAAGTGATCCAAAAGATGACAGAATGCAAAAGAAATGTGGATGCCATCAATCCTAGATTTGGGTGAAAATGACAATCCCAAGAATAAGCAAAAGTATAATCTTGAAGCAACAGTTTTGAAGGATACTTTGTATCCAACACAGAAGGGCTTCACAAAAGGATTCTACGATCTTCCAAAGTCTTCTAAGTCATTTAGAGATTCATTGGAGCAGGTGTATCTATCTGAGGATGCTAATCAAAAGTTCCAAAGATCTCTACCTCTGCCTTGCACACAAGTTTCCCTTTATGATGAGAGACCAAACCAGGTTAACAATCTTATTTTGATGATTAATACAATAATCTAAAGTCTTTGAGATGATATAAAAGGCTCTACTGCATCATCATCCTCAAGCCACAGAATATTAAGCTTTTGTCTCTGAGAACACCAACAGTAATAATGAAGTAGTAGCCGGCTTATAGTTGGTTCCCAATCTTTCTGTCAAAACACAAAGTTATGAAACAGGAAACTTCATCATACTCACTTCTTGCTAATCAATCTAGCTGCCCTCAATTGATCATGAGGACTTGGAAACAGATAATGAAATATGACTTGAAGAAATTGGACTTTGAAGTGCCAGTGGCCATGATATCAAATGAAGAAATGAATAAGTTTACAAGAAGACTGGAAGAAAGTTCCAATTTTGAATGCGAAAAGAATCTTTTGGCTTTGATAAAACCAAAGTGAATGCTATCAATTGCCCACAAGACAGTCTTTTTTCTCTAGAGTGTTTAGATTCAAGGTAACTCAAGATACAGGAGAAGGGTTGCATAGATTCTTAAACAAGGATGGAAGCAGAACTGGACAAATAGAGGAATTATAATGCATTAGTGACAGTTGATGGAGAATGTGTGGATTGGACAAATCTATTCAGAAGATGAAGATTATGCTTGATGGCTATGCACACACTCAGACTCAGACACAAAGTAATTTCATGTTCAAATAAGTGTAAAGAGTCATATGCTAGTCTTAAAAAATGTATGATGCTACAAAGAGAACTACTTAGGTGATGCAAGCCTAGGAAATAAAAGCATACTCTAAGGTCTTAAGAAAGTTGAAGCACAGATTATTTTGCTCTCAACAAGGACAACTTTGTAAGAAACAAAAGATAAAGTTTATGAAAAATAGATTTTAGATGATAAAACAGATGTTCCTAATCTAACATACCATAAGAAATTATTGGCAGAAGCTCAAAAAGAAAAAAGAAGATTTAAAAGCTAAAGTAGAAAAATGGCATAACTCTTCTAAAAATCTTTGTAAACTGCTTAATACCCAAATGAGTGCTAATGATAAGTTGGGCTTGGTAATGGTGTATCAACACTATTAAACTACGAGCTATATTGAACAATAAAATACATAGGGTGACCGAGTCTTTTTCTAATATCTAACAGAGAGTGATATAGAAAACCAACCTGTGTATGATAGGTTTGCAGAAGGAATGCATGCTGTACCCCCACCCATGACAGGGAATTATACGCCCTCTGGACCTGAAATTGAAATAGATTATTCACAGTTTACATATGGTCCAAAACAGACTCAACCTAGTGAATCTGAATCCCAATCAAGTGAATTTGATACCTGTGAATCTAACATTAGTACAAAACCCTCTGAATTAGTGTCTGAACCAGTTGTCAATGAATCTAATGTATAATGTCAACCTAAGGTCTGGTGTGATGCTCCTATCATTGAGGAGTATGAATCAGAAAGTGAAGATGAGTATGTGTCTATACCAACAAAACAACAAGGAACACCTAGTTTTGCCAACAAGCAAGTAAAAACTCCTAGGGAAACTGTTAAGAATCAGTTCACACATAGTCAAAAACCTAAAGTTGACAAGAAAGAGTTGGGGTATGGATTTACTGTAAGAGCATGTTTTGTATGTGGAAGTCTTAATCATTTAATCAGAGATTGTGATTTCCATGAGAAGAGGATGGCTAGAAAAGCTGAATTAAACAATGGGTGGAACAGAAAGTCTAGTCAAAGGGAGATAAGGCAAACTTGGAACAATGTGCAAAGAGTGAATAAACAAAACCAATTTGTTCCGTCAGCAGTACTAACTAGAACTGGCAAAATTCCAGTTAGTACTGCTAGAGCTAGCGGTACTAAAAATGTTAGTACTGCTAGGCAAAGTTTTAACAGACAGACAGTACTAACTAGTACTGCTATGAAAGTTAATACTGTTAAGCCCATTGTGAATAGAGTTAGACCAGCAAATGTTTTTCACAAAACTCATTCACCATCTTCAAGGCCTTTCAAAAAGACAACAGTACTTAGCACAAATTTTTCAAAACAAAAAGTTAATACTGCTAAGGTAAATGCAGTTAGTGCTGTTGGGGGAAAAAGGGAAACTGCTGTTAAGCCCTCAGCAGGTTGTAATTGGAGACCACAAAGATACAACTGGCATAATGTCTCCAAATACAATGGTGGATCCAGTCTTAGAAATTGTTACACTTTCAAAGATCCACTAGGCAGACTCAAGCCCAAACAGGCTTGGGTCCCTAAGAGAATCTAATCTCTTTTATTTGATGTGCAGGATTATCCACATAGAGCTTTAAAGAATAAAGGAATTGTTGATAGTGGATGTTCCAGGCACATGACTGGAAACAAGGCCTACCTTGCTGAATTTCAAGACTTTAATGGTGGCCCTGTTGCTTTTGGAGGTAGTAAAGGTTACATCACTGGTAAAGGTAAAATAAAAACTAGTAAGTTAGATTTTGAGAATGTGTGCTTTATGAAAGAACTTCAGCATTTCAATCTCTTTTTTGTGTCACAAATATGTGACAAAAAGAACAAGGTTCTGTTTACTGACTCTGAATGTCTTGTTTTGTCTCTTGAATTTAAGTTACCTGATGAAAATCAAGTATTACTTAAAATTCCCAGACAAAACAATATGTACAGTTTCAATTTAGTGAACATTGTTCCTTCAGGAGGATTGGCTTGTTTAATTGCAAAGGCCACAACTGATGAATCTAACAAATGTCATAGGAGGTTAGGTCATGTTAATTTCAAAAACTTAAACAAACTACCTTCAAAGATTTTTCAAAATGACCACACTTGTATTGCTTGTCAGAAAGGAAAGCAACACAAGGCCTCATGTAAGGCCAAATCAGTAAGCTCTATTAGCCACTCCTTACAACTTCTTCATATGGATTTCTTTGGACATACATCTGTAAGGAGCTTAAACCATAAGACCTATTGCCTAGTTATCACCGATGATTTTAGCAGGTTTAGTTGGGTGTTCTTCTTAAGAACTAAGGATGAAACTAGTGGAATCCTTTCCAAAGTGTCTATGATCTTTGTCTCTCTTTATGTGCACAGATTTCAGATCAAGCCAAAGAAATACAACACTTGAAGGCTCAGATCAAAAAGCTCAAGAAGCAAGCTAAACCTATAATCAAGCACCACAGAGCATGGATGCAAAGTGTCTCCTTAAAGCAAAGATTGGCAAGACATAGATCCTCAAAGAAACAATGGGTGCCAAAGAGTCTGTATCCAAACATGGGATGAAGTTTGCTAAAGGTGAACCTTCAGTCTAAAGAGATCCTCTATTTGATGAGATTCCTGAGGATACACTTGATCATATGGAAACAGAGAATGCTCAGGATGTTGGGAGGACAAGAGATATAGTGGGTGAAGAGAAGGAGAATGATGAAATTATACTTAGTACTGAAGATGTACTTAGTACTGATAAGGGGAAAGTTAGTACTGACAAGGAGAAAGTTAGTACTGACAGACTAATAGTTAGTACTGATGGATCCAAAGTTAGTACCGACAGGCAAATTGAAGGTACCGATGAGCAAATTGAAGGTACCGATGAGCAAATTGAAGGTACCGATAAGCAAATTGAAGGTACCGATGAGCAAATTAAAAGTACTGATGAGCAAAGAAAAGGTATTGAAGATCATACTAAAGAAGGAAGCACTACTCAAGCCACTCAAACACCTACTTCTACAATATTTGGAGATGATGAAACATAAGTTAAGGTTCTTCTCAACATGAGTCAAGCCAAAGCAGTTTCTAGAGAGAAGGAGAAAGGTGTAGAGTTGATCACACTCAAAGGAACTTTTATGAATTGAACTCAAATTAAAACAATATAAAAGAACTTATAACAAATTTTAAGCTGAATTAGAGCTTATTAGAAAGAATAAGCTCTAATGAGCTTATTGAGAGCTTATTGAGTCAAAGTAGCTTAATTTTTCATTAAAATTTGAGAATTACAAATGCATAAAAGACATTAACTTTAAAACACTTTAAACTATAATAAAAACGACATAAACTTAGATTAAAAAAACTTTGCTTAAACTTGAATTAAAACTTTGCACCTTTGCCACAATAGCTTACCAAGGCTTATTTATAGCCGAAAACTAAAAAGACTAGTCCTTTCTTTTCTTCTTTCTCTTTGTTGTGTTTGTTTGTAGACACACAAACACAGGTGTGTTTGTGTGAGAGTTTAAAAAGCCCGTAATCTTGTGTCCCGTCATTCTTAAAATCAATCTCGGCCATCGAATTTGGTCTTGGGGGGTGTGGGATTGCCAAGTTGGCATCTTTGTAGCTGGGAAAGGTAGTGGAGGAGGGGGGAGATGATTGTCCATGGAGGTGGTGAAGATTCATGGGGTAAAAACGGGTATAAACACCCGTGAGTGTGTTTGGGAGGGAAATTCGAGCGGGAAAAGAAGTTATGGGCTGTAACAGAGTGTAAGTTTTATCATTTGGCAAAAATAGCCCCTCTAGGTTACTTGTGTGTTTGCACACATGGTCCTTGTGGTTAAATAACTTTTGGGGACTTGGCAAAACAAGTCCCCAAGAGTTATATAACTCTTTGCAAATTTCGTCCTTGTGGTGTACAAGTTAGGGGGGTTGGCAGTTTTGCCCCCCCACTTGGTACTTTGAGTGAATTGCAAAATTAGCCCTTCTCTTTTCTTTTCCTCTTTTCTTCTTTATAAATAAGTTTAGGGTTTGGCAATTTCAGCCCCTAAACTTATATTTCTTGAACTTTGGCCCCGGGGTTGACTTGTGTTGACTTTTTGACTTGATTGACTTTCCGGCTTCGATTTGGCTTTGTCTTTCACAGTCTTTTCCATTCACGAGTTCGGTTTGTCGTTTTGGCTTTGTTTTTTCGTCCTTTCTTGGTTATCCTTCCCTCTACAATACATTTTAGCAAAACAAAAGACCGTATCTTTGGCATTTTTTAATCCGATGTTGAAATATATAACTAATATATATTCTTCGACACTCTAGATTAAGTGAAAAATAAATTAAAGAACATATGGATTACTTCTTAAGTTTTTTATTTATTTTTAGAGTCGAGGTAATTTTTGTCCCTCATTTGTTTTTCAAAACATTATTTGATTATATATTTATTAAATTTATCTAGTTGTTGACTTGTTTAGGTGACAAAAATGCCGAAAGCTACTACCACTGATATATCTCTCACTAAATCCTGCATCCCAAAAGTATCCAAAATTCCCGGCATCTCCCCTACTATTGCCCAATTCTACAAACCTATGGAAAACCGCAACATTTACGAAGGTCGTGTTGTTGATCAAGCCTACTACAAATCCAACAATATCGAGCGTCTCTTTGCTAACATTCGCTTCAATTGTCTCTTTCAAATCAACGAACCAATTGTTCCAAGATTTATTCTAGACTTCTATAGTCAAGTCACGGTACAAACCGATGACTATGGCTATCTTGTCATCTCTTTCATGATTAAACATGAATTCATCACTCTCACTCTTGCTCAATTCGGTCAAATTCTCAAAATCCCGTACAACGATCAAGCCGTTTTCACCAATGAATGGGACCTTGCATCTCTTGAATATTCTCAAGAAACTGAGGGACCATATTGCACCTATCTTCCTACTCCTGACGACATTCGTCGACTTCTTGAATTGGAACGTGTCGTAGTAGACCGTACAATTAAAAGTCAAACCGTCACTCTCAATCCAAATCAAATCCTCACTAAAGAACTAAACCCTGACATAAAGCAATGGGAAGAACACATTCGAGAGAATGTGTTCTGACTAGGAGGACATCAGGACCGTCCCCCCGCTTGTCTTGCTCATATGTTGTATTGTGTTGTTGCCGAAGAATAATACAATCTTGCTTATTTCTTTGTCAAAAGAATCGAATGTGCTTGAGCTACTCCCACCGCAAATCTTCCATATGGCATGTTTCAAACTCGTCTTTATCGACACGTCATGGAAACGTATCCTCATCTTGACAATGGCATCTATGACATTGTTAATCGAGTCATGCGTCCTCTTGTCCTAAAAAAAACTTGAAGACCTCGAAGTGATTGTGGCAAGGCACGTCATTCCGTCTCCTTTTCATCCTCTTATCATCAAGGTACGTCATCTCATCAACACGATGATGATGATGATGATGATGTCAAAACTTCTCGAGCAAGTACTCCATCTCCTACCACCTATCTTAACTCTCTTGGTTTACTGAACTACCAAAATTACCAAATACCTTCCTCTTCCGAACAAACCGATGAAACTCTCTTTACACTACAAACCACCTTGCTCAACCAAATGCAACAAATGCACGAGGAGTGTTTAGCAAGAAGAAGAAGTGAAGATTTAGGAGAGAAACTAGCTAGATAGCTAAATGTAGTTTTGGATAATTTTTAACTTGATTATGTGTATGCTCTAAACAACTTGTGTGGTAATTATCTGATTTATTCGAAAAGACTTGGGTGTTGGTTATCTTTAGATGCTTGTTTGCTATGATGATTTAAATCTTGGGTTGTTTTGTTTAATTAACTAATTATGCTACTTTGGTTTCATGATTTGATATACTTATTACATGTTATATGATTAAATGTGATCATAAAACTTAATAGGGCTTGCTGCAAATAAACCACCAAAACAAAAATACTCTTACAAAAAAAATTCTGAGAAAAATCGTTTTTCTGTGAAATCTGGAACCAGTAGAGGGCGGCCCCCTTAATTCATAACAGGCGGCCCCCTTATCTTTAAGGGGACCGACCCCTAATTAAGGGGACAACCCTAGTAAATCACAGGAAAACAATATTTTTCTTGCTTTTTGACCCTCTTTTACCTAGTCTTAGCTATCTTTGCCCAGAATGCTCGAACATAATTTATAATAACTTAAACTCATTCCATTTTCAAACCATTTCCTTCCCATAAATCCTCTCCAAATGATCATCTCCAATACACTATTTTCTTCATCATTAATCAACCATTATCAACATCCATGGCATCCACTAGAGCTTCCATTTCCAAAGTCTCCAAGAGACTAAAAATCAACATCATTCCACCAAAACAATTGTTTGTAGATTTAACCCATGATGACACAAAAACTCCATCACCCACACTTCAACTCTCATCACCTAGTGCTCCTAATGCACCTTCCAAAACACCATTAACCAAAGATACTTCTTCATTCTCAATTGACTACATACCCAAATCACCAACCTCATCAACATCACTTCCACCCAATGGTTACTTGAACCCACCAACATCTCCTCCTCCAAGAGTTTCTCCACTACCTCCAACTCAAGAAAATGCATCAATGGACATCACTCTCACCCTTTCACCAATAACCCCACTTGATGTCCAATTTGATACTCCATCACCTTCACCACCTATCATTGGTCATCCCATTCCTTGGAACCTTATTGAGGCACATGGAGATTCATGTTTGT
>BQNB010145286.1:0-16738 GCA_026074375.1 Tanacetum coccineum
TTCCTGCTTAATGCATCATCTACTACGTTTTCTTTACCTGGGTGATAGCGAATCTCGCAGTCATAATCGCTGAAAAGCTCTATCCATCGTCTTTGACGCATATTTAATTCCTTTTGATCGAAAATGTGCTGAAGGCTTTTATGATCAGTGTAGATAACACTCTTTGTTCCGTACAAGTAGTGTCTCCACATTTTGAGAGCAAATACCACTGCGCCTAACTCCAAATCATGAGTGGTGTAGTTCTTCTCATGGATTTTGAGTTGTCTGGATGCGTATGCTATCACTTTGTTTCTCTGCATCAAAACGCAACCAAAAACTTGATTCGAGGCGTCACAGTAAACTACAAAATCATCTGTGCCTTCGGGAAGTGCCAGAATCAGAGCATCACACAACATGTCCTTCAGTGTTTGAAAGACGTTCTCTTGCTTATCACCCCACTCAAATTTCTTGTTCTTTTGAGTCAATAGGGTGAGGGGCTTTGCAATCCTTGAGAAGTTTGTGATAAATCGCCTATAATATCTTGCCAATCCGAAGAATGAACGAATCTCGGTTGGAGTCTTTGGGGGCTTCCAGTTCTTTACTGCTTCGATTTTGCTGGGATCCACATGTATTCCTTTACTGTTCACTACATGTCCGAGAAAACGAACTTCTTGTAGCCAAAATTCACATTTTGAGAATTTCCCGAACAATTTCTCCTTTTTAAGCAACTCCAATATCAAATTTAGGTGAACTTCTTGCTCCTCTTTAGACTTTGAATAAATCAAGATGTCGTCAATAAAGACAATGACAAACTTGTCAAGATACAGCTTACATACACGGTTCATAAGGTCCATGAATACCGTGGGAGCGTTAGTCAGACCGAAAGACATGACCGTGAATTCAAAATGCCCGTACCTCGTCCCGAAAGCAGTTTTGGGAATGTCTTCTTCGCGTACTCTCAACTGATGATAGCCTGATCGAAGGTCTATTTTTGAAAAATATCGTGACCCTTGCAACTGATCGAACAAGTCATTAATCCTAGGAAGAGGGTAGCGGTTTTTGACAGATAGCTTGTTCAGCTCTCGATAATATATACACATACGGAACGAACCATCCTTCTTTTTAACAAACAAGACTAGGGCTCCTCAAGGTAAAGAGCTAGGTCGTATGAAACCTTTTTCTTGCAGTTCTTTAAGTTGGTTGGATAGTTCTTGCATTTCCGTAGGTACCAAACGATAAGGTGATTTTGCAACAGGCACAGCTCCAAGAATGAGATCTATACAGAACTCCACTTCACGAGATGGGGGTAAACCCGATAAATCTTCCGGAAACACACCAGGGAACTCACGTACAACAGGGATGTCTTCGAGTTTCAGCTCGTTCACTTTCATGGTCTTCAGCTGTTTCAGGTTTCCTTCGGGACGTTCTCCATGAACTTCTAAAATATCCCCGTTAGATAACGGAATTTGAACAATTTTCTCATAGCAAACTATCTTAGCTCTCAGCTTTGACAACCAATCCATTCCTACGACCACGTCGAAACTACCATATCCAAAGGGAATCAAATCGATGATAAATGTATGACCTTCTAGCTCAAGTCTACAACCTCGAATAATCTTATTTGTTTCTACTATAACGCCGCTAGCTATTTCAATCTCATAACCGGGGCTTATGACACTAGGTTTCATGTTAATCAATGGCAAGAATTTGGTAGATATAAAGCTATAATCAGCACCAGAATCAAACAAAACTGTAGCAAAATGATCGTTTAGAGAGAATGTACCCGTCACGACGTTCAGGTCTTGTGGGGCTTCAACAACACCTAACAGACAATAACTAGGAAGAAAATAGACATCTTGAACAGGCTCAAATACAATCACACTAAGTTTCCACTTTAGGAACGTCACCTGAAAAGTATGATAAAAATGGTCAAGTATCGAAATAGTTGGTGAGTTCTCAAGACTTTATACACCAAATATAGTTTATAAAAGAGTAGACGTCCAATAACAGTTTGCAAACTCATTGACAAGGTATCAAAAATAGCTGTCCAAACCAAAATCAATTTCTAAACAAGTTGATAGTCCAAAACAAATAAGGTTTTCAAAACAGTTCCCGTTACATAAAGTAACGTAATACAAAATCAATTCACCATATATGTATGTTATAGTGTTTATGCGAGGCACTACTTAAACGTATTTAGCCTAACCATTCTAAACATCCAATCAAGTTCCAGTTGTATAGTGTGGCACAAACACTTAGTACTATGCACCCTTGTGCGGGGAGTGAGGAGGGGATAATCTCCTAATAGCGCTATCCATAAGTACTAACGTCTTAATCCCGACGAGGGGGATAATGAGTTAAAAGTAGTGGCGGGTTCCAAGCATACAACAACATACATGTCAAGTTCAAGTTCAATACGTTTCCAAAGTTCAACAAGTTCAATCAAGTTCCATACGTTCAAAACAAGTTCAAGTTCAAATGTGCTCAAAAGGTCATATACTTCAAAGTAAGATTATAAAAATGACACATCATGCTTTCCACCCTAAGACATTTAAAACATGTATGAAAAAGGGGATGTGAGAAACTCACCTTAGAAGTTTAAATGAGAATAGGACTTCTTAACAAACCACACTAAGTAGGCAACCCAAACGAATATGCAACCTACTATTCGCAACCTAAGGCAAGTAAATATACCTAATTAGATCCTATACGATATGATCGGAAAATATTAAGGTTCATTTGTTATGCCTTGTATTCACATTTGTTTCCAAAGTCACTTTTATCATAAAACGCAATTACAACAATTTGACCCAAATTTCCTGGCACTTTCAGTATTCATTTGACCAAGTTAACCAAAGCTTCTGGTTAATCTACTTCTCCAGGACAAAATTCCATGTTTTAGGTGTGTCCATGAATTTTCCCAAAATTTATTAAGGATTATACTCTACCATTTATACCCGACTCCAAAAACGGCCAAATCTGGACATACCAAAGTGTTTTAGTGATCAGAGGGTCTAAATCAAGGTTATATGAGTTAGGCCAATAGGAGACTTTAAATAACCCATACAAATGTCTCCCATATTAGTTTCATTAATATATTCATCGCGGTTTATGATGTATGATCATTTTAGTGAAAGGCTTGAAAAGTGATTTTGGGGCAGTTTTGACACCTTTCACCATTTTGAAACTTTGACTAACCAAACAACCTCATATTTTTAAAAGGCTTATATTTATGGAAACTAGACTCAAAGTACTTGATGTTAGGCTCTTGAATCATGACAAAATGTTTATTTATCATCAACTTATGCTCCAATCAATATGACCCAAAAATAAAATAGGGGCTGTTTGAAAAATAGCTTTGACTTAATCAAGTCAAACCAATAACCCAACATGCAAAAATGACCCAATCAACTCCCACTATCATAATATACAGGTCTTAACATCATTTTAATCCAAAAATTTTCGTGGGTTCATAGATCAAACGGGCTCTTTTACACAAAACATACAACATATGCCATAACTTTTGAAAATCAAGACTTTTTGTCACTTGTCTTACATGAATCTTGTAGCAAAAATAAAAAGCACAACCCAACGTTTTTGTACATCATTATTACTGATTTAAGAGCTTTCTATTATGAAAATAATTTACCTATAAAGATTTTTACAAAAGCAAGCTTAAATAAGCAAGAAAAGTCAAGAAAACCTTATTTTTGAAGAGTTTTGGTACAAGAGACATACTAGTCATCTTGTACCATGATTTTTACCTTTGATCTTGCTCCCAAAAACTAAAAGTGATGGTGTTTTGATGATGGTTAGGTGGCGGCAGCAGCAAGAAGAACAAGGAGGAGAGTATTTTCTTTTTTATATATAGTGCAAGTACCATTTAATTGATATAAGTTAATTTGCCTAAGTCGTAAGCGTTCGGTAAATACGTAAAATGTCGTAAAAACGTAACTTTTGAGATGACTTATGATTTTGTTAAATTATGTTCTCCCATGTGTTTTGACATTGTTATAATCTTATTTGAGCATATCGTTGGTCGTTAGGACCGTTAACTAGGATTGTTAGGTCAAAGGTGCGTTCGTATAACTAGGGTTTCTAGGAAAATAAGCGTTAAACGCTAAAAATAGTATGACCACATAAAAGTGACTCCATAAATAATTAGAAGAGTCAATTATCATATGTTTGCTTTCGGTTAGTGACCTTAAAAATTGACGGATGTCACATTAATGATTCACTCACACTTTGTGTCTCTTGATTTACAATGTTACATTTTTCTACTTGAGATTTCATTTGTTAAATTACAAACAACATCATATTATTCTTTTGTACAGGAGGAGGAACATACTTATCAGTATCGTTTCTAATAGTAAGCATATAATCAGTGTAAGATATAACATTGTTGTTACTCGTAAGCTCACCACATGACTCATTATTGGATACGATGTTTTCAATATATTCCAGCTCTTTTATATTAGAATTAAGCATATCAGAATCATGATAAGTGTCGTAATGAGGTACCTCAAAGAGTATGTCAGAATCATAACGTGGTTCAACCGTGTCATCATTGATAGAACCAACAGGAGATAAATTTGCCATGAAGATTGCATTTGTTGTAGCTTCGCATCACAGTCTGAATCATATGCATCAACGTGGTCTGCCTTGAATGTAGCTGTAGCTTGTAGCTGGAGATCCTCAGTCATTAGTTTCTTCTAAACTCTCAGCTAAGAAATCTTGTTGTTCTTCATTCAATACAACTCCTGCTTCTTGTGCTTGGGCAAGTAGCATATTATCCTAAAACCATTCAGAGGCTTTCACCCTTTTTCTTTGCAGTACACTGCTTAGCAATATGACCTTCACCATTTCAATTATAACATCTGATTACCCTTGTTTAATTTGCCCCTGTATTTCTAACTGGATTGACAACCCTTGCCCCTGAAGCTTGATTCTTTGCACTACTACCCACATAACCTTAAGACTGTCTACCTTGAACATTTTGAACCATAACTTGATCATTTTGAATTGTATCTTGAGTTCTTGGATTAGACGAAGTTGGTTATTTGTAGGAGGAAATCTTGAGCGATACACCGAACTTAAGAAGATCATAGCTTTGTTGAGATTAGCTATGGGATCATCTGTTGGAAGAAAGGTAGGTGCAATAAATTCGGTATCAGGTTGAAATGTTGTTGGTTGTTGAACAACTGTAGGTGCATAGCTTTGAAGTAGAGGTGACTGAATAAGTTGTTGGGTTATTGGAGTGTTTGATTAATAGTGTTGATATGGTTGATAAACTTCAGATGTTTGAGTATGATATTGTATTTGATGACTGTTGTATGAAGGAGGTGGGTTGTAGGTATTTGCTAGCAAAGTAAGTGGTTCTGGAAATCGTTGTCGCATTTCTTAAACTTCTTTAGCATCTTTTTCATTGTGTTTAAGGAAAGCATACAATTGATCAAAGTTCACACTGTGAAGATCTCTTGCTTATTTAGCTGATGTGACAAACCTACTCCACTCAGGTTGAAAATGATTCACAAACTCTGTGTTGATTTGCATGTTTGACATAGACATAGGAATCATTCTTATGTCATTTATTAGTTTAGCATATCTCATATAGTATGAGTAGATTGATTCTCCAGGCTCAAATGTGAATTGATCAAATTTTTCATATAGCATAGACTCACGTTCTTGCTTGGTCATCTATATGCCTTCCATAAGTTCTTTGACGTGATCCTATATTTTCTTTGCAATTTGATAGTGGTTGATGAGAGTGTAGATGTCATCTGGCAATCCAAGAAGAAGTATATTGACAGCTTTGATGTCGCTGTCGTAATGTAACTTTTCTTGTCCAGCAAGGTCTTCAACTCTTTGAGGATGACGGATGTCGGTAATGCCATCTGAGTCTTTAACAGTAATCTCTGGTTTGAGTTGATATGGACCGTTGTCGATTGAGTCTTTTAACATTTCATCGTTCTCTTTGCCACGGATATTGAGAATAATCTGGGTCTTCCAGCTATCATACATACCTTTTTCTAGCATCGAGGGACGGTTTTTAGAACCTGCATCAATAACATTCTCTGCCATTGTAGCCATTGTAGCCATTGTATTTGTCACTTCCGTATGAATTGCTAAAAGATCGTTTGACAGGAAGAAGTGTTTCTTTTGTGAAAGTTTGTTGAAAGATAAAGATTGTATTGTAAACATGAACTGAGTCAAAATATTATAACTATATCAATGTAGTTTATTTAAAAACCTTAAAGTTTAAACCTTTTTAACTTAAAAACCTTAATTTTAACCTTAACCACAAATTAGTTATCTACTATCTTCCAAAAATCACCTTTTCCACATTAATTACCCACACAAAAAATCTAATCCCACTTTATTAAATTAATAATAAAAACATTTTTAACCCTACCCTAATTTAAAAAGTAAGGTTTAGTTTTTAACTTAGTCTTGGTCTTGGTTTGGAGGTTCGGTTGGGAGGATCGGTTGGAAGGGGGTGATCGGATGTGGTGGTGGTTCGGTTGTAAGGTGGTGGCCGACTAAGGTGGTGGTGGTTCGGTTGGAGCTTGGTGACCAACTGGGTGGTTCGGTTGGAGCCTTATAACCTATCCTAGGTGGGTCGGTTATGGGGTTTTCCGGTGATGTTTCCGAGTTGTTTCCGGTGATGTTTCTTGCTTAAAGGTTGAATCTTTTTGTAAGAAAACCACAAAAGTTTGAACCTTTTTGTAACAGTTTGAAACTTTATTCACAAAGACCACAAAAGACTTCAAACTCAACGTGGATTTTACGTTTTTGAGTGACTTTTGCAAAGTAAATTGCAAAATTTCAAGACTTTATCTTCCTTAGACTCTAAAAATCACAACTTTATTTAAATTTATGGCTTTTTCTTCAAGAATTTATCTTCATAATCATCAGTCTTCAAATTCTTCAAAAAGCACATAAAAATGATCACTTTCTTCACGAAAAACACTTCAAATCATACCATGGTGATTGATACCAATTGATATGATAACAATTATCATACAAAATACTACACAAAAAAGTTTTAAAGAGAGTAGAGAGAGAGTGCGGGTGATGAGTAGAAGAGAGGAGGGGGGAGGAACGAAAAGAAAATATAGATTAAGTGGAGGAATCACCAACCACTTAACCTTCCTCTTAGCCCTCCTTTTATAGTAAGGAAGGAAGTACTACGAAGCAATTAAGGGTTTTACTTATTACAACATAGTCCTTCTTTATTTGCACTATTTAATCCTTATTCTATTAATATTTGATAAAATGGGCATCTATGAATTTAAAATACAGGATGATCTAAATGAGGAATCATATTTTTCCTTAACACCTTAAACATTGAAGAATTACACTACCTGTCAACATAGAACAAATTATATATAGTCGTCTAGCATGAATAGTTCGCTTAATGCTTTCATTCTAGCTGTTCCCATACTTAACATACACCTACCAAATCTTGAGTTCTTTCAACTTTGCTCCAATCTTGTTCAGCCATTTGCATATATTAAGAGGTTGTGTTAATGTGGAATGATGAAATAAAGCATAAGCCATAGAAATAAGCAAATGAATACCACTAACCATTGTTCTTTTTCTTGTTGATTTCATCATTATTGTATGACATTATTCTTTGTCTTGTTAATTGTGGTTATGAATATAGATTTAGGGTTGGTTAATGTATCATGGTAATGTATGTTATGCATAACCATCGTTATAAAAGGGAATAAAACAATATAGGCGGCTCAAAACATACCGGTCAAAGGCACCCGTCCAAATACCCGCGAATATGTAAAAAAAATAAAAAATAATTGACACGTGGAAAATCCTGGCTATCAACGGGTTTGGTGGTTAATCATGGTATTTTTTAGAGTACATTATTCATAATGAGACACAGAATAAAGTACATTATTCATAAATGGCGTTTACCCTAAAAGAAATGATAAGAATCAAATTGGAAGAGTAGTATTTTTCTGGTATAAGAAACAATCAGATAAATATTCACGTAATACGATGGTATATAACAGTAAATCATTATATTTGCGAATTTGTGGTTATGGTGTGGCATTTGATGCAACACTTACACATTCAATTTGTAATTATTACAAGAAAAAAGTCTATAAGTTACAAACAAACAATAATAAAAGTTTGATTATTAAACAATATTTAAACTCTTAATTTAGAGATAAATGTTGCTACCATTTTTAATCAAACAAGGTTTGTAGCCCGCGCTTCGCTGCGGAGCGCGAGTTTTTGCTTTGTTGTTGCGTGATTGGGTCCGATTTTTATCTAGGAGTTACTTTTAAGTGTTATAGCTTTGGTAAGTCATTAATCTTTGTTTAGCTTCGTAGTTTTTCTAAAAACATATGCAAAATAAAGTGGTATATTTACTACGTTACGGTTATATAGGATGTTTACTTTTTTTTAGTGTTACACTTTTATGGGGTGTTAACTTTTATAAAAATGTAACAACTATATTTTTTTCTTTTTAAGTCATTATACTTAAATGGTTAAGTTTATTATATTAAAGGTTTATGGGCTAAGTATAGTGGGCCAGTAAAGATTTCCCAGTCTTCTTGTACTCCGGTTGTATTTGCGTTACCGGTGAAAGTTTGATGGTTTTTTAGTTTTTGTGGCTCGATGAGAACTGCTGTCTCCACTAATTTTTTTCCTATATAAGTATGGGCGATGTTTCATAGTTTGTATCGTGTTGTTTTTTTTAGTTTTTATTTAGTATTCGATTAACTTCCAATGGCGGATCTTAATTTTCGTTTTAGTTGTGAAGAAGGGTTTGTAATGAGCAAGTTACTCAATTCAACACAGAGAACTTTTGGTGCAATGTTTGCATCGTGAAATTGGGTGCATATCTTAGGAAGGTGAGTCAGTATCATAGGATGTCACGTGATCATTGGAGGAGTGTCAGGGGGTTGGTTGTTTCGATTGCTGAGCTGAGGGATTTGGGAGATTGTGACGATGGTGATGTGACTTTGAGGTTGTTAGAGCGCTTGCGTTTGGATAATGTTGAGAAGGCTATTTGTTTGCGTCTCATGATGAAGGAAACGGAGTTGAAGATTGATGAAAAATGCAGCTTCATTAGGAGTCCTCAATAGGATAGGGCACTTAGGTTTGTGCGTGTGGTGTGAATGTTGCATAATCTTTTTGGGGTATGTAATCATTTCTTTTGTTGGGCTCTGTTAGTGTTGTGGTCTTTAAGTCATGGTAGGACGTTTTATGGGATCTTAGGTCTAGTAGTTGCATGTATGGTAAGGTGTCTATGTAGTGTGTATGAATGTTGTCTATGGTAGTTGTATGTGTCTTAACTTATGTTCATGTAGTCTAGTTAGATGGAAAGCTTGGTCCAGGATGTCTGTCTGTATCTTAGTAAACCCAAAAAGTTTATTTCTATGAATGAAGTCTATGTTATTGTGTGTAACTTTTGTGGTTAGTTTTTACCAACTAGGATCTTCTATAGCATGAGTTATTCTGTATGGGTTTTTTAGTAAGTTACTTAGTTGTTGCGATGTGCATATTCTGTTTTGGGTCACATTCTTTTGATCATTGTGAAAGGATGATTGCAATAGTATTAAACTAAAGGTGAGTATTTGTTATGAGCAATAATGTGAAGGTGCATTTTATCTTCTTAGTAACCTGTTTACCTAAAATTTTCTTTGTTAATTATCTGTTTAGATTGTTGTTTGTTGATTTTGCTATTTTTGAGAATGTTTATTCACTCACTCATATTAATCGTCTATTTACTGTAGTGTAACATAAGTATTACTATATTGGTTTTAACATAAGTATTGTATAGTAGCATGAACATTTTCACTTGTTGGCGTTGATAAAATAAGAGGAAAAGAGTCTAATTACCCATTATGGAATTGCATTTTGTGAGCCTAAACTTTTCTATTTGTTAACTGATATGGCAAGTATTGGCAATTCATTGTGGTGTTGTCATGTCAAAGTTTTGAGTATTGTGGAACTGTTGACGATTTTAGAACTGAAAGGGAAAAGCAAAAGAAAAACACTACACATTGTTAGTTTTGAGAAAGTGAAAACTGTTTTGCATTATTGTTTTTAGATTGACTGAAAGTGGTAAGTTATTGTAGTATTTTTTTGGCGAAGCTGCATTATTGCTGTCGGATCTTGGTTGTAGTGATTCTTTGGAACGGCATTGTGTAAGGTTTGGGTTTTCTATTTGTTAATTGATACGCCAAATATTGGAACTCATTGTGATGTTGTCATGTCAAAGGCGTCAGTAGAACCCCGCGATATGCAGTTGTTTGTTGCTATTTGGTGAAGGTATCTTTATTTTTTTATGATTCTAAAGTAGTATAGTTTGTGAATGTTTGTGGCTATTTAAGGAGCCTCGGATTGTTATGTATTTTTATAGTTCTTTCTTGGCTTTTGTGGAGACCAAAAAGGGTGAACAATGGATAGGCGACCTATGATTACAGAGCTTTGGTCCATTGTTGGTTCATCTGATTGAACTGAGGGTTTAAGGTATTTTTGTCATAGGGTTGCAGCCGAGGATA
The DNA here is from genome assembly GCA_026074375.1 of Tanacetum coccineum. Classification (NCBI taxonomy): domain Eukaryota; kingdom Viridiplantae; phylum Streptophyta; class Magnoliopsida; order Asterales; family Asteraceae; genus Tanacetum; species Tanacetum coccineum. The sequence goes on from BQNB010145286.1 coordinate 10,515, forward strand.
GAAGATTTGCTATGCGAATGAACTTTTTGCGTGAGGAGATTGCAGATGTTTGTAAGTATAGGAGAAATCTTATTAATGAGTTGTGTAGTGTTAGAAGTGTCATTGCTCCTGTAAAAGCTGCTGAGTTGTTGAATGATAGTTTAACGAAGGATGAGGTGAAGATGGCACAGCTGCTTGAGTTGGAGAGGCAGCTGGAGTTGAGGGCTCTTAAGAAGGAGTTGTTCACTCAGAAGCTTGTTCGAAATGTGCCTTTCTGAAAAATGGAAATAGCGGTTACTGTGTGTCGCTTTGAAGGTGTCGCTTTTGTGTTAAATAAATACGTTGTTGCGTTTATACGCTCAGTTTGTGTTTGGTTTTATTACTTTTTTATCATCTGTGTTTATGAGCCTTTTAGTGTAATTTGTGTGAGAGGTGTCCTATGTACTTGTTGGATGTATTGTATGATATAATAAAATGCGTTGGTCTTAACGTTTGTGTGGGTTGTTATTTTGTTGTGTCTTTTTAATAAGTTATGTGTACCTGTAGCGTGTTTAAATAAGTTTAAGAATCTGTTTGGCACTACATCTGTTTTTTTCGTCCGTAATGAGATTAGGTAAAATGGTAGAGGATGAATTTTAAGTTAGTAGTCGTGGGCAAACATATGTTGAAAGGTTGATAAGTTGGATTAGTTGTCTTTCTTATGTATGACAGAGGCATATCATAATTTCTATTTACTATGGAAGTTTTGTGTCTTAAACAGATCAGAGTTGACTACCACGCATATTGTAGATGCGTATCATAGTTTGCTAGTAAACTTAGTCCAACTGGGAAGTTACATGTTCACCCAGTTAAAAAAGGTACATATCTAGCTGGTTGCATATATTTTTTTACAAAATTGCTTGTTAGAGCATTTTTTTTTCCTTGCAGCTTACGTAGCAACCCGGTGTACCATGTTGTCTATTTGTGCTTTTTTTTCTCAGCTGGCGATTATTCTTGAAGGATAGCTCGTTTCACGGAAGTTGATTTAGCTCTAAGGGCTGGTGGAATATTGTCACTTTCTTTTGTTGTTGGCCCTGTCTTAGGCTTCTGATGAGGAATTGTGGAGACAACTACTCCCGCAACTTCTTCTATGACTTCTCGGGGTGGTGTTCCTGCAGAAACTATTAATTGTTGTGTTAGTAGTGTAAGTTTGTTATTTTTTTGGTTGATAAAGAAGATCATATAGAGGAATTCTTGATTTCTTTTCTAGTTCAGTTTTGGTCTTAACCAAGGAAAACTATGAAGAAATACAAAAGATTTATAGCCATAACGGTTATTCAAAATGAAATGCGACAAAATCTTTATGCATGATATCCAACTCAACCCACCATTGTTTCCCTTGCACCTCCGTGGCTTAGCTTGATCCCCTAAAATACGATTGCTTTATAACGTCAACAATTAATGTTGGTGAATTCATGGGTTGTGATAAATCCTATATTGTTAGGCACATAAAGATTTCCAAGTGTATGATAATGCAACAGATGGCAGCCATCATAATAAATGTAATTACGTTTGCCCTAAGGCTCATGACACTGAAGCTCGACATAATTGAATACCATATCGAGATGGCCTACATTTCCCGTGATGAGTTCTAACCGCAACATCCAATGTTTCGAATGGTATACGTTTGTTAGCCCAGTGATAGTAATCACCCGACGGGGATGTCAATCCCAATGATATATTCATAACATTCGGCCTCACAATCAGTTAGACAGATATGACAATGGCTAACTAGGGTGTATCAACAACTAGGAAACCCGTAATATAATATAAAATTATCCACTTGTGTCCTAATGTAAAAATTGCATGTTCTCACCCATAAACTTTGTAAAACGCAAAAAGCAAGTAACCGTGGGGCTATGAAACTCACCTGAGTGAGGGAATTAAACAAGCTATAATCAAGATATTGTGTCACGTAAAATCGTCAGATGAACCTATTAAATCGTCAGATGCAACCTATTTAAATTAAGGTCGTATAAGTACTAATCACATTGGGTAATTACTACCATGCATAATTCTATATAGCTAATCACCATCTAATTGTTTTGGAAAAATTGTGTTTAATAAGTTAAAACGTTTATAATTACCGTTGTAGTAAAACTGGCGTAACTTTCGCGTTTTAAGCCCGATTTTGACGTTTCTTATGCCCACGCTTTCGTATTAGGACGAGTTATCATAATTTGACATTTTCATATTTTTGATCCTCTGATGAACAGTACTTTTTACTGTTCACACCAGTTATAAAGTTATTTTTATAGTTTTAGTTATCGTAAAACCCGTAAACGTCGTATTTTATTCGTTATAGCTCCGTTTTTAGCGATTCTTTCGAGCACGTTCTCGTAATTGAAAGTTCTAATGATTTATGAGGTTTACAAAAATAAAAGTTTCTGTCATGAATAGTAACTTTTATAAAAATAGTTTTATAAAAGTATTAATTGTCGTAAACTCGCGAAATTCATAACTCATTCGTTATTAATTGAAAATTTTCGTTTCTTATCATTTTGGAATCCTAAAAATATATGTAATTTGTTAAAAATACTAAACTTGCTGTTTTATATAATTTTTATAAATTGTTTTATAAAAATTCTTTTATAAATCCGTTTATTTATCGTATAACTTGTTTTTACCGTAACTTTTTCGTTATTTATCCGTTTTTCAAGTTTCTTAGCTTTTTGGAATCGTCATGAGACGTATTATTTTATAAAAATATAAAATGGGCAGGTAGTATGTCGAATTAAAACAGAAAGTTAGATGCCTTTCTTGATTCCATATGTAAACTTTGTTTTTATACTTTTCAACTTTTGTAACTTTACCATAAGTCTTTTATACTATATATATATTATGTGTCTTACATATAATAAGGTCCATTAGTCCATCATTGTCCTCATATGTCCAAATTACCAAGATTAACAAGTTTATCAAGTTGATTATACACATTTACTTGTAGCTTTTCATGTAAATCATTAAAAACCCTAATCTTTCATTAACACTTTTTAGGCTTAACCAAGGTTGTTCATCACTTATACTTCCATTATAAACTTATTTTAGTGTTCATATAACATCATTAAAAGTCCATAAACAAGATTAACATGTCATTTGCATTACTTTTAATGGTAACATATTAAGTAAACTTTTAAAACCCTAATGTGTCGTTATCCATTTTTACACCAAAACAACATGGTACAATCCTTTTACATCCATTTTAACATGATCTCATTAACATCATAACATGTTTAAAAGTGAACAAATCCATAACTACAAGTAAGAATCCCTTTTACATGTTAAAAAGTCCTAAATGGTGATTTTTCTATATAAAACATTATATGCATATAAAATCATGAAAATGAAAAGATAAAGCTTTTAGATAACCTTAGTGATGAATGATGATGATGAGAAATAAGAGCTAAACCCTTACTTAGACTTAAAACCAAAGCTAGCAACCAAGAAAACCCTTGTTTTCCATATAAAATCCTAGCTTTCGTTTCTTGCTTCCACACTTGTAAATGGTTAACCAATGCTTCAAATCATCTTGAGGTATCTTAAATATAGTGTAGGTATGCTTGTATATGTGGTAGAAAAATTTGTATGGTTTGTGTGGGAGTATGATTTTGAGCCGTGGGCTTGTTGAGCACAAATGGGAGGGTTTTGTTTGTTTTTCTTAAGTGGTATGAGTTGTGTGATGTTATCTCAATGCATGCATGTAATATATATATCAAGGGGTAGCCAAAGAGCTAGAAATCAAAGTCCAAGAATTATGCAAGAGGGTGTTTTGGTCGTTGGAACAAGAAGAGGGAAACAAGGTGACTAGTGGTCAAACTACTAGTCATGAGCTAGCCATTAAGGCTTGTGCTCCCTTGTTCCCTTAAGTGGGAGTTATCCCATGGAAATGAGGAAGTCTTTGACTAGCTTTTATCATTCTTGTAATAAAAAAAATGCTTGCATTGTTTTAAGTTGTTAACTTGTTTAACATAAAGTATCACTTTGTAAAATTGTAAGACCTAGCTTATTATCTTTGTAGAGAATTCGACTCATGTGATGTACGTAGCTAAAGTTTCATAAAACTTTAAGCATTGTATATAAACATAGGTATTCGTTGAGGCGTAGATATATTTTTGTGGTTCCGGGTATGCCTAAACGTATTTTATCGCGAAACGTATACACTTTACGTATCCGATAAAAATAAAATAAACAAAGACCATAATTATTCTCAAAATAATTATTTAATACTTGATTGATGTAAACGCTTAATTGTTTGATGCCCGTTTACATTGCACGCTAATTTTTAGCGTACGCGATTTAACTTAACGTTTACGATTTAAAGCAAACTCATACAATACAAAAGATAAATAGTAGATTTTTCACGTCATCAATGACGTGAAAACACAGGGTGTTATAGAATTCCCCCGTTAAACGAGCCTTCTCCTCAAGGCTCACGATGCTGCACTTGACGATGGTGCGGTCTTGGTGAAGAGGTGTGGGTATTTCTTCTTGAATTGGTCTTCACGTTCCCACGTGAACTCAGGACCTCTCTTTGAGTTCTATCGAACCTTGATTAATGGAATGCGGCTTTGCTTCAACCATTTAACTTCACGGTCCATGATCTCAACGGGTTCCTCCACAAACTAAAGCTTTTCATCAAAATAAAGTCCATCCAACGGAACGGCTAACGGTTCTTCGGCATAGCACTTTTTCAAGTTGGATACATGAAATATATTGTGAACCCTGCTTAGTTCTTCTGGAAGCTCGAGTTTGTAAGCAACCTCTCCAACCTTTCCGAATTAGTTCTGGACCGAGGATTTGAGCTTCTCTAACTTCGGTCCAACAAACAGGTGAACGACCCTTTCGACCCTAAAGTGCTTTGAATGGTGCGGCCTTGATGCTAGCGTGATAGCTATTGTTATAAGAGAATTCAACTAACGGTAAGCGATTAACCTAACCTTTTCCGAAATCAATCACGCAAGCACGCAACATATCCTCGAGAGTTTGAATTGTCCTCTCGCTTTGCCCGTCTGTTTATGGATGGTACGCTGTACTCATATCTAAATTAGTACCTAAAGCATTCTGAAGTGACCTCCAGAAGTTGGATGCGAACCTCGGACCGCGATCACAAATGATTGAAATAGGTATTCCATGCCTCGTGACAACCTCCTTTAGGTATATTCTTGCAAGTTTATCCATAGGATTAGTCTTTCTCATTGGTGTGAAAATTGCAGACTTAGTGAGTCGGTCAACAATCACCCAAATGGTGTTATAGCCTTGCGACGTCTTAGGGAGCTTTGTTACAAAATCCATAGTGATGTTGTCCCACTTCCATTCAGGTATCTTGGGTTGTACTAACAATCCTGATGGCCTTTGATGTTCGGCCTTGACCTTAGCATAGGTCAAACACTTGCTAATATAGGTGGCGATGTCGGATTTCTTATTGGGCCACCAATATAACTTTTTCATATCTTGGTACATCTTGTCGGAACCCGGATGTATAGAGTATTTTAATTTGTGAGACTCGTGCATGATCACAGTCCGCAAATTGCCATAACAGGGTAGCCAACTCCTGCCATTGAGGCATAGAGTTCCATCCGCACGGGGTTCCAACTTTTCCGTCCTAATTGCCTCTGAATTTCTAGCGTTTTCAACCAACATTCCTCCAACATCTTCGTTCTTGATGTTCTCTGGTTTTCGTGCTTTAGTCTGAGCATTCAAGATTTGTTTGGGAAGATCCAAGCCAATAGTCATGACTAAGGCTCGAACTCTTAATGGTTGATCTCTCTCCTTCCTGCTTAGAGCATCAGCAACAACGTTTGCCTTTCCTGGGTGATATCGAATCTCACAATCGTAATCACTAAGCAACTTCAACCAACGACGTTGCCTCGTGTTCAACTCTTTTTGATTAAGAATGTGTGGTAGTCTCTTATGATCAGTGAACACCGTGCACTTGGTTCCATACAGGTAGTGCCTCCAAATCTTGAGAGCGAACACTACTGCTCTAAGTTCCAAATCATGACTTGTATAGTTCTTCTCATGAATCTTATGCATAAGCAATCACCTTTTCTCTTTGCATTAACACAGTGCCCAAACCCTTCTTTGAAGCATCGCAATATGCGATAATTACAAAAATAATTATTTCTGTCCTTCAGGTAAGGCCAGGATTGGTGCACTACACAACTTCTGCTTTAGAAGTTGAAAAACTGCTTCTTGTTTATCACCCC
>BQNB010145288.1:0-12120 GCA_026074375.1 Tanacetum coccineum
TCGGTAGTTAATGCATACACGCCATCCCGTAACAAATCGAGTAGGAATTAACTCGTTTTCATCATTTTTAACAACAATAAAGCCACCTTTTCTAGGTACGCAATGCACGGGGCTTACCCAAGGACTATCCGAGATCGGGTAAATTAATTCGGCGTCAAGAAGTTTTTCAACCTCCTTTTTTATGACATCGTGGATTTTTGGATTCACCCGTCTTTGATGTTGGACCGCCAGTTTGTAGTCCCCTTCCATAAGAATCCTGTGAGTGCAAAATTCCGGGTTAATACCCTTGATGTCGGAGAGTTTCCAATTCAAAACCTTTATGAGAGCGGCTTTTTCCTCGACACTCAAGTCTTTAGCAAATATGACGGGCAACTTATCGTCACCCTCCAAAAATGAACTACAGGGACTAGAACTGTTAAGTTAGTATAGTGTCCCTTGTCTTGACCTATATATACCCCCTCCATACTTCCATGGAGGGGTGAGGATTCATTTTGTAAAAAGAGTGTGTGTTCTTGTTTCTCTCTCAAGACACACACCTCTTCCCATCTTTTTCCTTTCTCTCTAATAATATGGGTAAACATTTGTTCAATCCTCCCCGGCCTCTGGATCTTTCTTGTTAGCTAGTGATTTCTTATTCCAACAATTGGTATCAGAGCTAACCGGGGGTGTAGTGTATTCGTGCGTGTTGTGTTTAGTTTTTTTTTGGTTCGTGGTGGGTTATTGAGCTTATTCACGTCCGGTTTATTTTTAAAAAAATTTCTTTCTTTCGTAGCTTATTTCTTTTTCCCTTCCACCATTCGGCTTATTTGTGGTTTAGTTTTTTTTGGTTTCATTGTGTTCGAACGAGCTTCACCAATGCTCGGCTTATTTTTGCTTATTTAAGTCTTTTTGGTGTGGTTTAAATGATTTGAAAAAACAAAGAAAACATAGATCCACGTTTTTAGCTTTGTTGTCCATTACGGTTTGTTGGTTTCGGTAAAAAGACAAAAGATAGTACGTTTTGGTACCGAACTAGCATTTTTTAATTGGTACCGAACTAGTGTTGGTCAGTTGGAACCGAACTAGTGTTTATCTATTGGAACCGAACTAGAATATCTCATTTAAAGCCAAACTAGATTATCTCATTTAGAGCCGAACGAGTAACTTTCATTTGGAACCGAACGAGTGGTTTTTCTATTGGAACCGAACGAGTGGTTTTTCATTTGGAACCGAACGAGTGGTTTTTCTATTGGAACCGAACGAGTGGTTTTTCTATTGGAACCGAACGAGTACTATTGCTCAAGCAGCCGAACGAGAATAATTCTTTGACAACCGACCTAGCATTTTTGCTTAAGGACCGAACTAGCATTTTCGCTTAAGGACCGAACTAGCAATTTTCCTAAAAGAACCGAACGAGTTTATTCTTCAACAACCGAACTAGTTTAACACGGTTTTTTCTTGATTTAGTAAAATCCCGTAAAAGGCGTTTCTTTTTACGGTTTAAATCATAGAAATTGTAAAATCCCGTGAATGTTAATTGATAACAACAACACAACAAACACGATACATAACACTAAAACGATCCGAATAAGATTCACTAAAACGACAAACGGCTAAAGATTCGGACTACGATGACAAGTGATCACGAAGTTGATTTGGTATCCCTTATTTGAGCTTGAAGTTGGATTTCACGAAGGCGTCTACTTATTTCATCATCGAGACTTCCTTCTATTTGCTACCCCTTTTCTTCAAACCCAATCTATCGATTGATGACTTGCTTGAACGTACAACGGTTATGATTGAGACTTGAATTATCTAGTTACCAGCAGTCAGGGGTGGTTGGTTGCAGACCTGGTTAACTATCACTTAAAGGAGTTACATTGTAGTACTCAGTGTCACACGCAGAAGACGATGTGGATAATTTCAAGAGGTGTTGTACTTCTTATACTTTTCTGGTTGGGTATAGAGTACTTATAGATTTAATCTTGCACCGTTCTTCAATCAACAACAGTGCAAGCTTAAGTAACAAATTTGGGGGATTTTACTTCATTTTCAAGTTTGGCATATCGGGTTTACTTCACCAAGTGATCACAACAATAGCCGACAGAATTCGAGGTTGGTAAAGTTAGCCAGAGAGTTTCAAGGTTGAGATGTAATCAGCAATTCTCACGGGATTCCAAGACAATGGTACTTCACAGTCTAAGTACAATTTTCAAAGTTCTTCAACGACATTCATATACAAGACCTTGATTATACCAAGTTTTCTTGATTCTTGCTTCATTTCCTCTACGATTTCTGAAGACAAGAGAGTAATGCTTCGTTTGGGATTCAAGATTTGTGCTTAAGACAAGAACTTCTCGAGTATATGGACGTACACGACAATGATGCTTCCGAGTGTTCGCAACCATCATGGGGGAAAATGTGTACATCCGGGACTTAGTTGACTTTGATGTTACCATGTCAACTTCCAAGGGAAAGTAGTGTATACTACTTAACTTAGCATGGTTTATGAAGTATTCTGCATACGTGAGAAGAATTGTTGCTGATTTCTCGCATGTACCCCCGAACAAATATTCACCAAGCCCTAATGACAAGAAGCAGTGGTCGTTGGTGTGGTTTGACTTCTACAAAATTCCGCTGTGCACGTCAATGACAAGTAGAAGATTGTTCAAGCTACAACAAAGTTTCAGAATCTGCTTAAGATAGGGATGTTGGTTTGGGGGGAAGCTGATTCAGAAACTTCGCCAAAAAGGAGTCTATGAAGAAAGCTTTTCAAGACATGCTGCATGAATTGGGGGGAAGTTAATCCAGTTCATGCATACTACAATGGTTCCTGTACAAGTAAAGACAATGAAGATCCAAGCTGGAGTACAAGTTTCAAGACCAGGAGAACTTCGAAGACATCTTCAGCTTTGGAAGCGCTTTGGAAGACGTTATTTATGTTGTATTTGTACAAGATAGGAACATTGTAAGTAATTCCATATGTCCACATATTGGGGGAAGATTGTTAGCCTTAAAATATGGTGACATATCGGAATTACATTAGTTTTCATTAGGCAAGAACTACAGGGACTATAACTGTTAAGATAGTATAGTGTCCCTTGTCTTGACCTATATATACCCCCTCCATACTTCCATGGAGGGGTGAGGATTCATTTTGTAAAAAGAGTGTGTGTTCTTGTTTCTCTCTCTAGACACACACCTCTTCCCATCTTTTTCCTTTCTCTCTAATAATATGGCTAAACATTTGTTCAATCCTCCCCGACCTCCGGATCTTTCTTGTGTAGCTAGTGATTTCTTATTATAACAATTGGTATCAAGAGCTAACCGGGGGTGTATTGTATTCGAGTGTGTTGTGTTAGTGATTTTGTTTTTTGAGCTCATGTGTGTCCGGCGTTGTGTCCTTTGGCTTATATAAGCATTTCTAGTGCTATATTTTGTGGTGGCTTAAGAAAAAACGCGAGGACGAAAAGATTGAGGCTATAGTGGAAAACCCCCCCCATCACTCGAAGTCGAGGTTTTCAGTTTGGACCCGAACTAGGAGGTGACTTTCCTCCTCATTGATCGAATCGAGTGGTTTTTTTCGCTGTTTGATCGTGAACGAGTTTTGAACCAAAATCTTTGTTTTGAATCGAAACAGAAAACTAGTTTCAACATTTTTGTTTGAATTTTTGATCGAAACTAGTAAAGATCGAACGAGCGAGGCTGGATCGATCGAACGAGTTGATCGACATCACAAGCGGGATCGATCCGAACGAGTTTGATCGATAGCACATAACGAGCGGCGAAATCGATCGACGAGTAGATCGATACAAGCTTGGATCGATCGAAAACTATTGATACGAAACAAGACATAGATCGGGATCGATCGATGAAATAACAAGTTGATCGAAAAGCCGGACCGAATAACTATCTTCACTCAAATTCCTCCTAAAGCAGAAACTCATCGAACACCGCCGACCGAGCAACGACCGAGACACAAGACGATTACACCACCCATCCGCAACGAACGAAACTATCCAAAAAAACGAATCGAGGACGAGCGACGAATGTAAGACCGAAACGACTCACGGGATCTGGATCGTACGACGAACAAACTGTCATCAGATCATGGAATACAGAAACGCATGGAATCGTGAATAACACGTTGCATGCTGCCCACCAAAAATAATTACTCGCCCTGAGCCCCAAAAAAAAAAAAAAAAACACTCCCCACGCCCAACAATGCGAGCGATGCACACTCCCCCCGGTAACAACAAGAAACACGCCACATACCCCCTTGAACCCCCCAACGTAAACCCCAGCGTTAACCCCACAACATAACTTCAAATAGTAAATAGGGTCAGGTCCTACGGAACGACCTAAACAAATAATATATAGGCCCGCCTAACGTAGTGACCCTTCTCAAACAGACCCCCCGTTCACTACCCAGACACAGCAAATATCAAACACCACTCAAACCACGACGCCGTCTTCGAACACCCGCCAACCCCCCCACCCCCCCTTCTCTGCGCGACCCTTACACCGACATCCTCATGAACGCCCATAACGTCCCATCAACAACCCCTTCGGGGGCAAACGCCGGGGCGTGGGGGGGCGGCGCAACCACGCCCGAGCCTGGCTCACCTCCAAAAAAAGAATTGCTGAACCGGGACAAATCAAATAAAAACCCCGACCCCCGCCCCCCCCTATTTCTCTTTTCTCGAAGGCCAAAAAAAAAAACAAAAAAACAGACCCGCACCATACGCAAAAGAATAGCACCATAGTTTTTTTCCCTTTTTTTTCTTTCCCTTTCCTTATCTATTTATCGGTCCTTCCCTCCCCATACCTTTCCCTTCTAGTTAGAAAAAAACTAAAACCGAAATCATAAGGTCACCAGATCCGCCAAAAGAAAAAACACCAACAAATATAAAAGAACCCATACCACAGTATGAAGTGAATATAAAAACGATAATAAAATATAAAAGAAAAAAAAATATATATTATTATATAAATATAAATAGAAAAAGAATAAATTTAAAAATAAAAAAAAAAAAGAAAAGGTAATATAATTAAATAAAAAAAAAAAGTATAAAAAATAAAATAAATAATATAAAAAATAATAAAAAAATAAAAAAAAAAATATTTTTAAATTAAAATATGAAAAAAAAAAAAAAAGATATATTAATTAATAATTATAAATATTTAAAAATATAATTATATAATTTAAAATATATAATATTATATATTTTATAATGATTTTTTTAATTAAAATAAATATATATTATTATAATTATATTATTTTTAAAATTATATTTTTTATATATTTATTTATATTTTGTTTTATATTATTTTATTAAAATTAAAATTTTTATTAAAAAATAATTAAAATATTATAAATTTTATTAGGAATCAATTAAAAATATAATAAAAAGTATTAAATAAAAAATATTCCTAATTTTTAAATTTTTAAATATATGTTAATAATAATATAAATTATAATTATAAATATACTAAATAATATTAATACCCCCTATAATATTTAAATAACCGGCAGATGTAAGTCACTGACCTCAGGAAGCAGAAAATCTAGATAAAAATCTCCGAAATCATCACATCAAAAAGCAACAACAAGTCCTTTCCCAAAACAAAAAACATGAATTTCACAAGTACTACTCAAACACAAATGAGGAAGACTATAATAGTGAAAATTCTGTAAAATCCTTTAATTCGAATATAACGTTTTAAAATCATGAAAAAAAAATATTATTTTAAATCCCCGTGAATGTTAATTAATAACAACAACACAACAAACACGATAACATAAGCACTACAAAAGAATCCGAATAAGTTCACTCCAATGACAAACTGCAGAGAGATTCCGGGACTACGAATGACAAGTATAATCACGAAGTTGATTAGGTATCCCTCATTTGGAGATTGTAAGTTGGATTCAGGAAGGCGTCTACTTATTTCACATCGAACTGTCCTTCATATTCTACCCCTTTACCTTCTAAACCCAATCTATCGCTTTATGACTTGCTTGAACGTATACAACATAATGTTGATAGAGACAATTGAATTACTATGTTCCAGCAGTCAGGGGGTGGTTGGTTGCCAGACCTGGTTAACTATCACTAAAGGAGTTACGTTTGTAGTACTACAGTGTCACACAGCGCAGAAGACGATGTGATAATTTCAAGAGGTAGTTTGACTTCTCATGGACTTTCGGAGTGGGTATAGAGTACGTAAAGAATCTAATCCATGCACCGTTCTTCAATCAACAAACAGTGCAAATAGATTAAGAACAAATTTGGTGGATCTACTTCCTTTACAAGTATGGTATATCATTGTTTACTCACCAAGTTTACAACAATAGCCGACAGAATACTGAGGTTTGGAGAACGTAGCCAGAAGAGTTTAAAGGTTAGATGTAATCAGCACTCTCACAAGGTATTTTTTTGTGTTATTCCTCAAGACAAAGATACTTCACAGTCTAAGCAAAATCTTCAAAGTTCTTCGATGACATTCATTCGCAAGACCTTGATTATACCAAGTGTTCTTGATTCTTGCTTCAACTCCTCTAACGGTTGTTGTGCGAATTCAAGACGGATACTGATTCTTTTGTAAAACAAGATTGTGTCTTAAGACAATAACTCTCTTGAGTATAATGTAAGTACACGTCAATGATGCATTCCAGAGAGTTTCGCAACCAATCATGGGGGAAAATGTGTACATCCGGACTTAGTTGACTTTGATGATACCGTGTCAACTTCCAAGAGAAGTAGGATGTGAACTACTTTACTTAGTATGGGTTTGTTGAAGATATTAAGCATATGTGAGAAGAATTTTGCTGATTTCCTCGCATGTACCCCGACACGAATATTCACACATGAAGACCCTATGAACAAGAAGCAAGGATCTTTGATGTGGTTTGACTTCTACAAATTTTCCGCTGTGCACGTCGATGACAAGTATAAGAAGTTGGGAGCTACATCAAAAGTTTCGAGAACTGGCTTAAGATAGGATGTTTGGTTTGGGGGAAGCAGATTCAGAACTCACCAAAAGGAGGTCTATGAATAAAGCTTTTCAGACATACTTGCATGAATTGGGGGAAGTTAATCCAGATCAATGCATACTAACAAAGGTTTCCTGTAACAGAGTAAAGCCATAATAAGATCCAAGGCTGGAGTAAAGTTTCCAAGACCAGGATAACCTTCGAAGACATCTTCAGCATTGGAAGCGCTTTTGGAAGACGTTATTAAAGTTGTATTTGTACAAGAGAGGATCCATTGTAAGTAATTCCATATGTCCACATATTGGGGGAAGATTTGTTAGCCTTAAAATATGTTTACATATCGGAATTAACATTAGTTTACATTAGGCAAGAACTACAGGACTCAAACGTTAAGATAGTAAAAGTGTCCCTGCTTGACCTAAATATACCGCCCATCCATACTTCCATGGAGGGGTGAGGATTCATAATTTTGTAATAAGGTGTGTGTGTTTCTCTCTCTAAAACACACACATCTTCCCTTTTCTCTCACTAATAATATGGCTTTCTATTTGTTTAATCCTCCCCGACCTCCGGATCTTTCTTGTGTAGCTAGTGATTTCTTATGTTAACACATGTGTAAGATTTTGCTAGATTGACTGATGGTATGAAACAGACTCTGGATGATAGGTTGAGTATGGTATATATTGGGGATGATGGGCATGCATTATTTACTAGTCACGCATAGAGGAGGTTGTTTGAGGTCAGGGGACCGTTAGTTAGGGAGTTCATGCTTGAGTTCTTTAGCACCTATAGGATGAGTGATACTAAGATAGGGCTTGATGTTGCTGGTATATTATGTTTCAGCTCGGTAGAGCTAGGCGCGAGATGACATGGAGATAGTTTATTCTGGCTTTGGGATTACACATTGATGAGGAGATGGCAGAGGCTGGGTTTGGAGCATACTTTTCTGGTAGTGAGAGAGTGATCCTCGACAAGGGGGATCTTAGGGATTATTGGATGGAGATCTCATTTGACAGGGACTTCTTAGGGCCCGCCCCCTCTTATGTTTTCATTCAAGACCTTATGAAGAGACTATGCCACAAGATGATAGCCTATAGTATTTCTGGTAGGGGGCAGACACCTGAGAAGGTGACCGGTGTTGATATCTTCTATCTCTATGGCATGGATCAAGGGACTGCTAACGTCCTATATCTTTTAACACAACACCTATTTATGCATGCTGAGGGGAGGAAGAGTGGAGCTAGGTTGTAGGGAGGTCACTTCATTGGGCGTCTGGCGGCATATTTTGGACTGGTCAGTAATCAGTGGTGAGAGGTTTGTCAGTGTTGCCAGTGAGCCATGTTGATTGATATACATGAGCTTTGGTGAGGTCTCAACATCTGTTCTATAAGTTTGGCGATACATGAGCTTTGGGTAGCCTTGAGAGCTAAGAATGTAGCAGGCTGTTGCTGCTGGTTCCCTTGGTAGCCGCTGAGGATGCACCTACACAGCAGACAAAGGGTGCACAGGCTATTCCAGCAACCTATGCAGGCAACCTCAGCAACCGCCAACCCGCTCCTCAACACCGTACTACTGTCATAGAGGATCGAGAGGCTCGAGGAGGAGGTGTACGAGTTACGATAGAGTGTTGTAGGCTTACGAGGAGTTATTGAGGGCTCTATTACCGAGCAGACTAGAGTCTCCACCTAGATGATCACCTGTATGACATAACTTAGGGATGCCAATGGCCGTACTTATCAGGCATTTAATAGCACCCTTGTTGGTAGCTCATGGATGTCCTACCAGAGGTGTGTCAGACCTAGGACAGGCGATCCTAGCACCTCCACGGCTCCTCACACTGATGACCAGCCCGACCCTTGATCTCTCCCTTTTACCCTCTTAATTATTATTATCTTTTATAGACTTGTACTATACATTTATTACTGATATATATTACGATGTGATTTTGGTTTGCTTATGTGTGATATAATCAAGTCTAGCAGTAAGTTCAACAACATAACTCATTGATTGATTACAAGCTCAAGATTTCAAAAACCTTTGCATGAAAAAAGTATTGACATGTGAGAAGAAGCTGTAGAAGGAACAAAGAAAAAGTCGAACTTAACGACTAGATGAAACAAAAGTGCTTCCTGAGAGACAACGCGGTCGTTTTAAAATGTTGTGATTATTTAATAAATGTTTGCACTAGTCTGTCTTCGCCAACACTCCCATAGACGTAACAAACCCCTCTGGATACGGCGTATGGATGTGTCTGGACGTTATCAGTCTGTAATTTAATTTCTAGTACCTTTAAAAATATTTATTTGTTTTTACAGGAACCATATGGCGTATCCTAGGGTTTGGGATACGGCGTATTGATCCCTGTACAGTTGTGTGTTTAATTGTTTTTCTTGGCATTGTAAACCATTGTATCAACCGAGTTAGGAGTTGCACTTTGTCTTCTAATCCCTTTATAATGCAGACCTTGCTATATATGGAAAAACAACGAATAATGGTATAACTTTGAAAAAGACGTGTGTAGAACTCGTACTAGCAATCTAAATCCTCGTCAATCCCAATTTTGCACAATAACTCAAATTGAGAATCACTCGAACAACAATAATTAATCCAAGGGAGTTTTCTCGTTCAATTCTTTTCTCCCATTTTCGTTTAATTATTTTTCTCTATACACCGAGGATGTTTTAAAATCTAAGTGGGGGTAAAGAGAATTAGAATGCCTACTTGTCCTTTCTTTACAAATAATTATGCTATAGCTTAAATTATGGATGCCATATTTTTAAATTTTTTCTAGCTTAAACATTTGTACAAATACTAGTTTACATGACATCGCGCACTATAACCCTTAATACCAAATTGTGAGAATTAAGCCTTTTATTATTGTTTCCAAACGTTTACTAAAAATTCCACAAAAATTATAAGTGTGCAGGTGATGTAGTGGACTTTAGAACTTTGGCTGTTAAATCACTCGAAGACACAACATGATAACGATGGACTTAGATGAGAAACAATGTTTTAACTTGTATTTATCTCGTAAAACACCAAAAAAGGCAACAAAAAATTTGTAAAATTAACTAACTACACTGGTTAGATAAATCCCGTTAAAAGAAAACCATATTTGCTTACTCTCACTATAAGAGTAAGAACCCGCATAGAAAAAATATTGAGCCATTCCTTCTTTTTCACACCATATGTTTATTTCTTACACCTTTACACCTTAGCCTACCCTGTAGATTAAGTCTACTTAATCAAAGTTGCTAGTTGCTTTTGTGTAAAGTTTTGTATTTCTTGTGTTAAAGTGAAATTTTATATCTCTGTTATGGTCGGGAAATTGCACAATGCAATGGGAAAATATATAGCTCATGTATTTTGCTACTTTCACGATTATGTAGTATGTCTGAAGTGAAGTGTTGAAAAGAAAAATTATCCAGAAAAATTAAGTATGTGAATGACGGTTGTGAAATTGCACCGAGGTTTATGTTATGAAAAAAATGGAAAATAGAAAATGCATCAAAAAAGAAGTATGATTGATAGTCGGTTCGCTAGAATTAAACTGATGAAATACTTGGAAGGATCGATTATTCGTTGATATGTGATTATAAAATTCAACGATGTATAGTTCTGTAAAAAGTGGCCGATATCACCACTTCTTTTGTAAAAGTATGTAAAGTTTAGGATGATTGGGAAGTTGGCCGTTATGGGAACGCCAACCTAGGTTGTCTTTGTCATGCTATGATTGAGACGTTTGTATATATTTCGAGTCTTTATCATGGAACGGTCGGGAAAAGTTTCAAGCAACTATGTACCTTATTTGTTCAGGCTTAATCTATTTGTTTCATGAATTTTATTTAACAACCATTTACTTCCCTTTCCTAGAAACTAACCTTAGGTTTTACTCGAACGAGGTTGATATCGATCCATGCATGTCTATTCCGTCGTTATGGTCATGTATGCGTGATTCAGCCACCTTTTTGGTTTAATACTTTTGGTGAAAGTTAGAAGATCCCATACCCTATATTATTCTTCATCCTAACCCTAGGTTAAACTCGAATGAGGATGTGATTGAATTGCACATGTCTATTCTGTCGTTACGGCTATGTATGTATGATTCAGCTGCCTTGTTGGTGTGGTAATTTCAGTAAAAGATTGTTAGAATGATTAACTTTAAGCCTAAAATCCCAATTTACCTTTTAACTTGTTCCTCTTTAGCTCTAGTGGTGGAGATGTGTATCCTTGCCAAGCATATGATATGAAACAAATCATGACCGAGCAAATGAGTGTACCAATTAAATGTTACACCTTAGATTAGTTGAGTGGTCTGAGTGTTTTTATTTCCATATTTTGTGAGGTGCTTGGTCTTGTACAGGTGATTAAAACGAAAGAAGTGCTTAAACGGAAAAATCATTAACTTCGGTTAGGATACATTTTTAATAAAAACTAGAGTCTACTTGAGGACAAGTAGGTTTCAAGTGGGGGGATATTTGATGACATCAAATAAGGTTACATTTATACCGTCATTTATCCCAAATAAATTACCCACTTTTATATAATTATTGCAAGAATTTGTACTTAATTGCTTAAACTTGATATTTGTAGTAATTACGGAGTGATTTGTGAAGACAAGCTAAAAGACGCACTTTTTGGAGCTTAAACGATTATATTTGAAGATTGCTTATTTTTTGACTAATACGCCGTATCCAGAAAGGAAGATACGGTGTATCAGCGCCTGGACTTCACAAGAAAACGCGCAAGACCAATTCCCAATATGGCATATCCAACTTCCAACATACGCCGTATCCAACTGGATAAACATTCAAAGATACGGAGATAAATATAATTTGGGAAAGAATAACTAATTGATTGAGAACGTAGCGCGCACTCCAAGGAATACACCCCAATACGCCGTATTGACCTCACTCAATACGGCGTATCCAGTCTTTTTCAGACACTATAAATAGAAGACTCAAAAATGAGTTTTCAGTGTGCAAAATCATATTCTTTATACCATTCACATAAAGGACGATTTTCTAAAGAGAAGAATAGCAACCAAGGTCAAATGATTTTGCTGTTTTAACACACGTAAAAATATATATAATATAATATCTTAAAAGAGTAATTAAGAAAATTACCAAGTTTCCCTTGATAAA
>BQNB010145290.1:0-16738 GCA_026074375.1 Tanacetum coccineum
CCTCGTCGGGAAACGATCCGGGAAGGTTTTTTAGGGTTTTACTTTGGTTAAAAGTAATTAATCTTTTTCAAGCCTCTTGGAATACTTATACTCTCCTTTTATTTGATATTTAGTTATATATATATTATATATTATATATAGCTAAAATAGCAAATCAATTTTTGGCGTCGTTGTCGGGGAGGTGTGTGCAATTATCAAGTTTACGTTTGAAGATTAGTGTTTGAAGATCCTTACCCGTGAAGTTATCGCTTTCATTTGTGAATATTTTCAAGTAATCAAAAATACCAAAAAAAATTGAAAAACAACAAAATCAACCGTTGTGTCACTTGTGATTTCGGCTCACCTTTAGATTACAAACTATAAGAGAGGTATAAGGAGGGTCGATCCTACGAACTTCAACCCAAAAGGAGAAGGTTTTTAAAACGCTTCGCGCTTACCCGCTCCTCTGCTTCTTTGTGCGTTTTCTAGAGAGCTACCGTACACTTGTTCGATTTTCGGTTACCAAAAATATTTTTCTTTCTTATGTATTTTGCTATAAATAATCTTCTCTATCCTCTTATTCGTTTAATTGTTATCTTCTTTACCCTCTTATTCGTTTAATTCTTCGACATGTCTTCGTATAACCAGCCCCAGTACGAGACGTATTCTTGTGAGTTTTGTGGAAATGATGCTCATTATGGTTACGATTGTCCACCTCAAGTCCCGTTTGTCTACAATCAGGACCCGTGTTTCAATCAAACAACTTTGTAAATTCTCAAACTCACCATTCTTCTACAATATCTTTGTTGTACCCGTTGTCGGGGGTCCTCATGAGACTTTTCAATGTCATCAATTTGATCTTCGCGTGTCTTATTGTGAAAACTGCGGGGGACATCATATGAGTTTTTAGTGTCAACAAATGAATCAAAATTTCTATAATTCTAATTCTTTCGGTTTTGACCAATTCTAACCCCCGCAGTATTCCGACGAAACAATATCGAAGAATTAAAAACAATGATGCAATCCTATTGTGAAATAATGAGTCAACGACGTGAGCAAGAGGCTATTCTTTTACAAGATGAGGAAAAACAAGATTTGGTTAGCTGAAGAAACTGCAGACTAAAGTCCGTTCTGAGCCTTCACCATCTTATATTTTTTACAATGGCTGGGAACTATGGTATTTATAGCACTCCGTCTACTACTTATACTATTTCATTTTAACCAAAAGTGCTACTATTATTACTAATCCTTCTGAGATTACGCGACGTATCTATCATAATCACGACATTTTCTATGATGGTGATGATAACGAGGAACGTTTTCCAGATGAAGTTAAAAGAATTCAAAAAATTCTTGAAAGGACTTCGTTTGATTGTAATCACACCGAAATTTTCGATTACAGACTCCTCTAAGTATGGGGGTTGAGCAATTTGCACTATTCCGGAAATAAACATCAGACAATTTAATAAAAGTCTAGTGTTGAGACCTTGTCCCAACACCAAGTGAGTGAGTCCAAGAATTTATCCAGGATTTATACGATATTGAAAGTGAGTGTAATGTGCCATTTGTGTAATTTTACAAAATTTCTTAATTCTCTCTTGATGCTGGACAACAGTTTTTCCTAGTGATGACAAGTCATTTTCTGATGAGGACGTTCCGAAAGAAATTTTCAAAAATTTTTTCGAACCATTCGCATATGAAGAAATCATTTCTACTAAAAGATAGATCTGCATCGCTTTAATGCAGAGTATGATCTTATAGATCCCTTGCTTAATCGAGACTTTGATTTTTTTTTTTCCTAAGTTGATTATCTTCTCGAGGAGTTCTCCGTGAGCCGCTCATATTGATTTAATGTCCACCGGGAATTAATGAAGCCGACTTTGATCCTGAGGTAGAAATTCGTCTTGTTGAGAAATTGTTGTATGATAATTCATCTCCTCGACCTCCGGAAGAATTTAATTCTGAAAAGTCTGATGCTATAATCGAATCTTTCTCTCCATCTCCTATCCCCGTTGAGGATAGTGACTCTCTTATGGAAGAGATCGATTTATTTCTTACTCTGGATGACTCGATGCCACCGGGCATTGAGAATGATGACTATGAAGGGGATATCCTTTTTCTTTGAAGAAATTGATTTAGCAATAATTTTCCCTTCCACTTCCTGAAAAATAAGTTCATTTCATTTTGATGTTCCATCATCCCCTCGTCCTCTTGCAAAACTACCGGATGATGATGAAATTAAGCCCGATACGAGAATTTTGACTATAAAAATGGTGGATGATATTTCTGAACATTATGTTCTTAAGCCTAGAATTTTAACCACCCAACCCACCCTTTCTCCTGATCCCTTATCTCATAAGGGATTTAAAGCTTTCCAGGTCATTTCTGATTTTTCTGAAAGCCCGATGATGATCTATGGAGAGGACATTCCTATCTTGGATGTTCCGTTTCTCCATTTCTATCCTCCTTGACCAGCTCAAGTATGGGGGGATCGAGTCAGGCTCAAGACTCGGTTAACAAAAATAAGCGCTTCGTGGGTGGCAACCCATGCTTATCCTTATATAATTATATAGTAGTTATAAATAAGTGTGTTGTGAGGAGGCTCACCTTTTCCTTTCTCATGTTTTGTGGTTTTTGTTGTATGTCTAGGATTGGCTCGAATTATGGGAGGTCTCGTGCTCTGTGGTTTTTGTCCCTTTGGTTCATCTCGAGCTTCAATCCTTAGCATGATTATGGGAATCCAATATCCAATCTTATTGACTAACGTTTATCTTTGTGCATACTTAATAAATGGCTTTAGATTTACGTAGAGACCCTTCTTAAAACATTGAGGACAATGCTCAATTCTAGTATGGGAGGATCTTTCGATTTGATTGTGCCTGCAGTCGTTGTTTTCACGTAATGATAAATAATAATAAAAATCCCGTTTTTTCCACAAAATACCAAAAATTAAAAATTTTAATTTTTTAAAAAATATGTATTTTATCACATGTTGATTTTCCTGCTGGGTTAGAATAAAGAATAAATTTTGACTCGATCGAGTTTATTGCGCTCTAGCTTGATCCGTAACTTTTAGGACTAAGCATTGCGGATCTTTTTATTAAAGATTTTAAATTTGCGAGATCGAGAATGATAGAGTTAATTATGGTTAGATGCTAAACAAGGATTAGTTGGGAAATCTTAAGGAGCTTCATAGTGTAGTTGTGGGTTTTCTTCTCCCCATAAGCTTTACCGGACTATACTACGTGCTTCTCTTCAGAAATTAAACTGATATCAATGTTTTGAAGTATGGTCGATATCAATAATTTTGTCTTAGTTCAAATTTATACTAATATTTTCTAAAAACGAAAAGTTTCTCTATATCATGGTATATAAAGTGTTAAAAAATATGAATGAAAAATGAAGGTAATATTAATAATTAAAAACGGTGGGTAGTAACCTAAAGTTTACTGCATCTTGCCTGCTCACAACCGATGTTGCAGTCTTCTAAATAAGATATAGTTATTTCCGAGACTGGATAATAGTTATGTTGCTTCTTGCAGGCTCACACCGATGTTGCAGCCTCTAAAAGGTCGAGGATTTCCTTAGTTTAAAGGATGTATAATTATATTCAGTGTAATATATTTGATTTAATAAATATATGGAAAATCTCTTTTTCTTAAATTTAAATATGCTTTTGAACTAAGACTATTTCTATTAAGTTATAAATAAATTATGTATAAAACGGGAAATCCAAGGGTTAAGGGTTTTGAAACGAAGGTCGTGGAGCTCTCGATACTAGTCTGTGTAGTGGTGTCAAATAGCCTGGTCACTTAGCCGCAAGGTAGGGATTGTGCAGAGCCGAAAAGTCGCTACTGGATGATCTCGCCTTCAAACTCATTACTTTTGGGTGGAACGTGAAGCATAGAAATTTTGCAAAACGTTGATCCATGGTTGAAATTCGAAACAAGCACATTCACCTAAGATATAATAATTGTCGGGAGTGAAAAGTTTACAAATTGCAAATATGAGTAGTGTTAGCATCTTAACTTATATTTAACGGTGATTTCGTTTTTGAGCTTGGTTTGGGAAAAGTGAAAAATCGGGGACGATGATTTTTTTTTTGGGTATTTTAGGATTAAAGTGCTTCTTGTTTTGTGACCCTAAAGTTATGAAAATAACGAAAGTCCATAAATTCTAGTTAGTTGCTTAAAATGAAAAGGATAAAAAAATGAGAAAAGGGAAAAATAAAAAATATGGTAGTAGTTAGTGTAGATTTATAAAAAATAGTTCAAAACGAGGCTTTTCAAAAGCTAATTGATTCTTTATTTCCTTTGATGAACACTTAGTACTTTTGGAGGTAATTAGTCGAGGGGGATTGGAGATTCTTAGTTTTCTAAAGTGTTACTTTGGTATGGCCATTGCGGTGAGGAAACGACTAATAGTTTAGTATGGGGATTTGGGTTATGTGACTTAATTACACCATACGTTTTACCTAACTTTAAAATGTGCTAAAATGACCAATAATGACAAAAAACGGACATAAAATGCCAAATATATATGTGTTTTGCTTTGTATACTGTGAAGGTAACGAATATTCACTAAAGGACAAAAACGAAGCCAAAACCGACAAAACCAAGCACGAGATTGGAAAGAGCTTGAAAAGTCAAAGTCAAAGTCAAAATCAAAGATCGAAGCCGAGGACGTGGCATCTTAAATGGACCAACCCGCACCCATCTAATGGGTCGGGTCAGCCCATTTATCCTTTACTATAAGATTTTCTTATGTATTTAAAAAAGTTCAAAAGTCCAAAACAAATATTAGCCGGCCAATAACCAATCCACCAGCCCAACTATACTAACCTAACCACTCGTATAACCCTTTTACCCTTTACCCCATTTAACCATAACACCCATTAACCATATACCTTTAAACCGTTTACACCATTAGTCCTTAAGGACTAACACTGCTAGTCCCTATGCCATTACACCGTTAATCCTTGAGGACTAACACCATTAACCCTTATACCCTAAACTCATTACAAAGTTAGTCCCTAACAACCTAACCCTGTTACCCTCTTTTATACCTTTCCCCCTTAACCCGTTATAAAATCAAACACCCAAAAACTTTTCCCGCCATTCCCAAATAACTATTCATCCATCACTATCATCCCATCACTCTCACTTCTCCTCTTCCCCAAAACCCACGAACCCCACACCACCACCCCACACCACAACAGTCCATGCCACCTTGGCAATCCTCTACTTTTTCATTGGTTGAAGATACCAAGATCAAATCAAGGGCTACTGTGATAATTGCTAGGAGCAAAGATGGAATGGAAGGGCTAGGATGAAGACTTTTGTTCCTCTCACACAAAAAACACAAGTTCAAGACCCTTGCATCTTCATTTTTTATTAATAAGCTCGCGCTCGCGCTCGCGCGCGCATCTCGGCGCGTAAGAAAAGTAGTTTTAGGAGTAGTGTAGCCTTGTTTTTACTTATTTTACTTTAACTTGTACTTTCCTTTCAAGCATTGTAATCTTTTAATGTTTAATGAAAATTTTAGTTTTTAAGGTTTTATGTTAACTTGTTTTACTCTTATGCTTTTTATGTTAAAAACTGTTTTCAAAGTCTAATTATTTTCATAAGCTCTTTAAAGTTCTTATATGTCACTATGAGTTTTATTGTTATACACTTCAAATCAAAAATTTAGATTTTTAGCTTTTTGGATGATAAGCTAGCCATGGATGAGCTTATGGGTTTGGATTCAGCTTATTGACAATAAGCTGAGTCCCTAGAGCTTTTAGGAATTTCTTTTAAGTCCTTGTTTTAGCAAAGGGAAAAGGTTAGCTTCATTTTCCATTTTTGCTTATTTTTATGTCATTTGCTTATTACTGCTTATGTCTGCTTATTTCAGTCTTATTATTGCTTATTCTAGCTTAATCTGTCTTTATAAATGCTTTTCTTGTTTATGTTATAGCTTAAAAGTCCTTTGTTTGAATTTTTTTATATAAACTGTTTGAAATTGCCTTTAACAGCTTATTATGTTTACTTATTGTCTTGTGCTTATTTACTTGAGTTAACTGCTTAAATGTTCTTTACATTGTTTATGCTCAATCTGTTTTTACTTTCTATAAGATTTCATAATCTGTTTTAAGCTAAAATGAGTTTCAAAAATTTAAAGGAGTGTTTGGCATAACAGCACTAACATGAGTTAGTGCTGTCTTGACCACTCTTGATTCATAAATCCAACTGAGATAGGTTTATTAGTGGTTAATTAATCTGTTTTATAAAAGTTTTAAAGTTTCAAAGTCAGTTTTTAGGTTTTAGCTAGTTGTGTTTTCAATCTGTGATGTCTTACTATGCTTTATGAATAGATCTTGGTTTACTACTTTTAAAAGATGTTTTCATGCTTGTTTAAGGATCCTAGATGCAGTAGAATGTAGATGTTTTCATGTGTTGGTCATGTTAAGTCTTGGTTAAATTCTGTCATAAGTCTTTTAGTTTCAGTTTTAAAATGCTACCAATTCAGTTTTTCACAGCCAAATTTAAGTTAGTTCTAGTTAGATTTAAGCCTCCAAATTGATAGCATAGATTGTTTATAGTTTAAAGGTATCTTGTTTAGCTTATTAAATGTTTTTCAGCTTATTTGCTTGCTTAAAATTAGGCCTGCAATTGTTAAATTTTGTCTTAAACTTAAAACCAAAACTCTTGCTTTTCAGTCCAAACTGCACTTTTCATGAGCTTATTCCAGCTTATTTAGTTGTTCATGTTGCCTGAATTTTGCTTATTTGCATGCTCACTAGTACTAGCTTATTAGCTTTTCACTTTTTAGCCTTTAGCTTGTGCATTAAGACCCTTAAATTTAGCTTAGAAAGTAGCTTCTTAATCTGTCTTTATTTACAGAATTGCCATTGATTTGCTTATTTTTCTAGTTCTGTGTTTATTGCTTATTCATTTGTGCTTATTTTGGTCTGCATTTGCTTATTAAGTATGTTTAAGTATGTTAGAAGCTTGTTTGTTTAACTTGAAGCTTATTTGAAAGTTTTAAGTTTTAAATATAAAGTGTTATGTTTTTTAGTGAATCTGCTTATTTGATTTTTCTTGCCTTTAGCTTTTTTAGATTTAGCTTATTCATGTTCTTAGTAGCTTAATAAGTTTAGCTAGGTATCTGTTTAGCTTATTAGGTCTTTAGGTTGCTTATTCAGTTTCAAATGTGTCAAACAGTTAGCCCTTATATCACTTAGTCTAAAAAAGCAATCTGTCACTTTTCTTTTAGCTTATTACTAGCTTATTTTCAGTTTTCATAAAAAGTTGTAGTTTTAAAAAGTGCTTATTTTCAGTTGGTTTTTAAGATTTTTAAAAAAGTTTTCCAAAAAAAATGTTTTATAAAAAAGAGAGGTCACAAGGGTCGAACCTGTGACCTCCCCCTTTCATAGCATAGCATTTAACACACCACACACTCACCAACTGCCCTTGGGTCTTTTTCGTTTATATGATTGCAACATTTAATTCTTAACCTTTTTTTTCCATTTAAGCTTTTAGCCCTTATTTAGCTTATTAACAGCTTATTCCAATAAGCTATGTGAACCCTTTTATTTTTCTTAATTTCTAAATTGCTCAAAGCACTTTTACCATTTTTTTAGATTTTTCCAAATTAGTTTAGTATTTTAATTATTTTTTTTGATTAAAATAGTTTTTAATTCATAATTAATAAAATAAAAGTCAAAAAAATATAATTCTTTTTTCTAAAATTATTTTTAATCATTTAGGTCTGTTAAAAATTAAATTTTCATTTTTAGGGTTAAATTTGGAGATTTAGTTTTTTAAAGCACGGGTTTTGATTCCCGTTATTGTTTTTAGTTTAAATCCTTAATTATCAAACGACAAGCAAAGAGAAAATCAAAAGTATTACCATCACAGAAAGAATATCTCATATCAAATGACCAACCAGCTAAAGACTGAAGTGCAAAAAGTTAGTATTTTCTGGGTGACCTCCAGTGCCAGTAGGGTGGGAGTTTGTGTAGATATTATAAACATGACTCGGTCACTTCCCAGAATTTAACAGAGTTATTATAGCTCTTATAATATATATATAATTTGAACATTATTCGGTTTAACGTCTGGTCATCCATACCCGGTATAATGAAAGTACACTGATATAAAGACCACTGATCCTGACTTTTGGAAGTGTGTAAGTCAGTCCTAATTTTACATTTACACAAGAAAACACTATATCTCACTCTAGAATATTCCTCCTCCACACGTGTTTCTCTCTCTCACTAGAAACTAGCCATTATTCCAAGAAACCGACCTCGTTTATGATTATAGGAATACCACAACATAAATAATAACTACCAAATATTACTAACACAATGTAAAAAAAAAAGAAATTGCATAAACCTGATTACATGACACAATTAGTGTACAATTATAAACATATTTATATTAAAAAGATGATAATAAAACGTGACCAATTTTAAAAGTGGACAGGACGTATGCGACGCCATTGCTACACCCTTCCAAGACCATATCCTATGTTTATTTTTCCCGTTGGACATGATTTTTATACCTTATGGATTACAGGTCACCGATACTTTTAAAGCACGATAATATTACAGAAAAACATACGATACAAAATAACGATGAACCCAGACTATGCCACTTCCAGAAAATAGGACACGCCAAGTGCAGTAGTGAACCCAAGTCGTTTTTGAAAGTAGGACGGATGTGTAGATAATTTGCATACATTAACTATGTGTTAGTACTTTGATATAATTTTTTTTCCATTTTAATACTATTGATTTACTAAACTTTATAGTTTTATTTTTATCCGCACATTATGTTAGATCGTATCAAATCACTTGATTATGAAATGCAATAGTGTTGGCGGTAGGTGTTTTATTCATGTTTATTTAACTCTAAATCTGAAAAATGTTTAAATATCATTAGTTTGTACGTGGTTGCATTATATTCACATAATCAATGCCAATAGCATAAAACATGTGGCCGTGACGTAATTGCATACCAAATTTTATGCTTTTTTACTCACACGCTCATATATAACGACAAACTGTGATATTTGTCATGTAATTGTTATCATATTTTTATTGGTTTTTCTAACATGTTTCTCAGGGGCACATGATAAGGTGAGGACAGAAAGCTGTGTGTCACAGTTTAATTGGCTAACATGTGATTGTGGGGCCTGATAATGATTAATAATAATAATTACTGGTGAATGAGACTGTGACACGCAGCCTATGTCCCAAAAAATAATGATTTGCACATTTATATATATTTAAAAAATAATGATTTGCACACTCAACAAATTGATTGGCACACTCAAATTATATGTATTTTGACATTTATGCCTTTATATCGCTTAATAAAGTATGCAAATATTAAAGGTATAATATGCATAACACACATTTTTTGAGTGTGTCAATCAAATTATGGAGTGTGCAAATCATCTCCCATTTAAAAACCCCTAAAGTCAAATAATTCGTTTTCTGTAAACCGATTGCTAAGGTACCATTTGTTTAAGTAAACATTTACGAAACATATTCGATGACGATCTTGTTGTTGACTGTTCGCTTGGTTATATCGAAAACGGTTTTATGAGTTAATGATTTTAATTATTTTATTGTGAGTTTGAATATTAGTCCCATGATGGTTTATGTTACTAGCACAAGTTTAATAAATAGATTTCTTATCTAGTGTGAAAGTGAATTTGTACACTTTTATTCTTAATGACACATACTTACTTCATCTCATTTTTATTGTCAGTGTTTCTTTTTTATAATGTCTCAATTTAATTGTCTATAACAAAAATAGATAGAAAAGTTTGATTAAGTTTAATGTCAATGTTTCTTTTATAGAATGTCTCAATTTAATTGTCCATTACAAAAATAGATAGGAAAGTTTGATTAAATTTACTATATTATCATTGTTTGAAATTATTATTACAAACTTTAAAGAAAACTTTAATTAATTAATTAAGGGTAAAACTGTCATTCTGTCAAAAAGTAAGAAAGCGAAAACAGTAATAAATGCCTTTTTTTTTAAACTGTGTATTTTTTTATCGAAGAACAATAATTTTAAAACGAAAGGAGTATTATTTTTTCCGTTAGACATTTGTAACTTATTTATAAATGTTGTAACCGTTTATATATTGATGACTGATGAGTGCAACTTAAAAATCAGAATGTGCAAATGACTTTCTTTTATAAGAATTGATTTTCTAGAAGTAGCTTTCAAATCACTGTTTTATAATGAAACTCCGCAGGTGATACGTTTTATTAATACAATATATACAGAAGCAAATATACATAATGAAATTTTAATGGACCGAATTTCACAATCGAGTTTAACCATATCTATCATCCAATATTCGACTCTTCTAAATTTTGGGCATACACCCGACTGTTTACATCTCGACTTACCTGTATTTAGACGAAATTAAATGCACTTGTTGCGTGAAAGTATCCCCTTTCATCTAATGTAAGCATGACTATTTTCGACTTGTGCTGTCATATAATTGACGTACTATGGTTTCTATACACGTATATCTTTAGAAAGTGATAATAAATTGATGTCTTGACTTCTTGAGCAATTTAAGCATGGAGTGAGTTATTTATAAAATACTACTACTCATGTGATCCCATATAGAATTTTTGTTAGAAATGACTCGTATGTCCAAAACAATGACCTAAAAGGCTAAAAGGAGTAAATGGACACGAAATATCAAAATGTTTGATTAGTTGCTTCTGATATTTTAAATATAAACAATTTTCAGGAGAGAATTACTATTCAGTGAAGAGTAAATGAGAGGAAAAAGGATAAAAAGAGTCTTTCCGGTTTACCTGCGTTGCACAACAGTCTTAAAATATTGAAAAAAAGTCCATGTCGTTAACTTTTTATTACAGAAACAGTTCTTCAGTTAAGTCTCTGAAAACTGTTTTTGCAACGAAAAATTATGTACATGTCGCTTTCGTTTATTTGCATTAAAAAACAGTCCGAGAAAATTTATAAGAATCGCCTTTGTCGTTACTTGCGTTTACAGAACACTCCTTGAATTAAGTTTAAAGACTATTTGTGTAACGAAACTTTACATAAATAGTCCATGTAATTACCTACCAATTAAAGAAACTCTCTTTACCCGCACCAGCGAAGTGGTGCGCGGGGTAAGAAAATCCTTATTAATAACATTTTTCTTAAAAGAACTACCTTTTGAAGACTCGGTGTTTTTTAAAAAGACTCGGTGTCGTGTGTCGTACGTTGCGTTATAGCCTTTTGAAGCGATCCTATGACGTCGGCCGACACCACCCTTCACGTTATAGACATCGGCACCGCCAGCGTCCGTCGGGTTATTGGTATGTCTTGTGCTTGGTTTTTCAGTGTCTTATTCGTGTTTTATTGGGTTACGTGTGAGCCAATTTGTGCCTTATAACTTGAGTGATGAAGAGAAGAAGGGGTAGTTTTGGGTTAAAGTTACAGCCTCTGAAAGAATATTGCTGAAATGTTATCATTTTTTTGCTATAACACGATCTCATAACAACTTCGTGACACCCTCTGCTCTAAGAGATTTTTTTAACTTATTTGTAAATAAAATCATGATAAATCTGTTAACTAAAAGAAATTTTATAAATTATTTATATCAACTAACTGTTAGGTAAGGATGATATTTTGAGTTTATTAATTATATACATATACTATGTTTGGAAAGAAACTATGTCGTTTTGACATAGATTGTACAGTGCTACAGTAACCGGCTCATTGGGCTCCTACTTTGGGCCGGCCCATTTGACATTTTTTTTTTGGTTTTTCTTTTTCTTTAACTAGGCAACTTTAAAAAAAAATTGCTCGGCATAAAATAAGAAACAAAATTACAAAAGTACTTATTTATTCAGATAAAAAAATATCTGCGACATAAGATCAAACACATAAGCCCATATAAAAAAAAAGAAACTATTGCACAAAAATAATAATTTTTTTCCTCGGCACAAAATAAGAAAAAAATTACAAAAGTATTGACTTATTCAGATCAAAAAATACCAACGACATGACGGCCAACACATAAGCCCATATAAAAAAAATAATATTAAACATGAGACCGGAAAAATAAAGCCGCAAAAAATACAAAAAAATTTAAAAAATTTAACGCCCCGCATCAACGCGCGGACAATCATGCTAAATACATATTTACCCAGATCTTATAAAATTATATTAAAAAAACCCAAATACCCAAAAACACAACCTTTAACCACATAATTTTTTAAAAATTAGCACACGCAAACCACACTTATAAAACTTTAAAATCTTACCATACAAAAAAAAAAACAAACACCCACATCTATTATAAAAGAAATACCGCTCCGCAGCAACGCACGGACAACTATGCTTCTTGTCACTAACAAATGCTACCATGACATAACTTAAAAAAAACTCATTTTAGAACCGTTTCTTTAATTTATGATTGATCGGATATATTAAAACCGTTTCTTTTATTTAAGCTGTAGATACTATAACCTTTAAGGTCGACCAGAAGGGTTAAGTTTGTTCAATGTTTAATCAAATGAGTATATAAAGTTGGAATACATATCCACATACATCCACACCAAACAAAATTATCACATAAAAGAATAATCATACCATAGATGACATTTCAAAGCTAGATATATTTGACTTTAAGAGAAAAGTAGCCAAATAAATTACCAAAAAAGTGCTAGTTAAAAAGCAAAAACATAGTGTGAATGGTCCAACTAGGTGACATTTTCAATAGAGGCATATTCAGCCAGGTTCATTGCATTAAATCCTTAAAGTCAAGACCGCCCCTAGTGGACTCATTTTAGCAACCTTGCTACTACACTATTCCATTTTTATGTTTATCTACATCTGTATTATTTGTTCTTGTTCTGTAACTAATTCATTTTAGGTATATTGATTGATTATCTAGATAGAATATTAGTAAGATCTTTTTGTTAGTTATAAGATAAACTATAGACTCTTTGTAATTGTTTGTATTTTTGCTAGTTTTTAATAAAATGCCGCCGTTCAAAAAAAAGATAAACTATAGGTTTGATTCTTTTTTTTGAACGGCGAGTTAGTGCAGTTACTAAGTTAGTTATTTGATTCCACAGTACATACCCAGAAGGTAATCCCTGTCAGCCTCGAATCGACGCATCTATGGGGCAGAACCCTACAGATTCCCACCTTGAAGGAAAACCCCCACGGAGAGACTCGAACCTGAGACCTCTCGCATGTGGTAACAACCTCCCTAAGGACACTCTTGGTGGCCAACACCTCAGTTGGTTACTATAGTTTTGATTCTGATGGAATTAAATATCGAGATTTTGAATAGAAAATCAACATACATGTTTTCTAGTTACAAAACATCTTAAGTCATGAAGTTTTTAGCAAATGTAGACCCTAACCATTCGAGTAACATGTATACTAACATGTTCGCCGAATATTTTGTCTACATGTTTGTCGACGTATATATCCGGACGACATAGCCAGACGAAAGGTCCCGTGTCCGGATGACATGATTCACCCTTTTAACCAGAAGACCTAGATTTACTGGTCCATGATTAGGAGCCGGAGTACGCCGTCAATTCAGATTTCACAAGATGTTGTCTCTTATGAAAGAACGCCGTCTAACACCTATGCTAGGGGTAATTCGGCTCGCCATCTCCCAGGTGCTAGGAACAGTATCCGAACAGTGTTTTGGGTAGTATAAATACTCCGTATTTACTTAGATACATGTAGCATTTACTGCACTCTATCTTATATTTACTACTTACGCCTTCCAGTATATATCCATACTTACTGTCACGCCGAAGCTTGATCTTGAGGTCAAATCCAAGACAAAGCTAACACGTTTCTCTCTTGCATACAGGTATTCGAAGGATCTTGTTGCACCAAATTCGAAGAATCTCTCGCATTCATTGTAGCTACAAAGAATTACTTCAAGAACGTTCTCTATGCTAAACAATATGATTTAGGTTCATTTGGATACAAAGTTTTTTGTGGATACCAGGGGACCAATCTTCACCCTTCATCTTCATCTTAATCTAATGGATAAGATTAAACCAAAAATTATTATCAACCTTTTTTTTCAAATCTTAATATCTCTTAAACCGTTAATCGTCAAGCGAAAAAAAATATACCATTACGATGAGTATTTAATTATCTTTCTATAGATATCCACTTTGATATACTTTCGACAAAAAAAAATTTCAAGTTTTTTTCACTTTTTTTCACGTTTTTTTCACATTTTTTTCACGTTTTTTTTCACTTTTTTCACTGTTTTTTCACTTTTTTCCACGTTTTTTTCACGTTTTCTCACTTTGATATACTTTCGACAAAAAAAAATTCCGTTTTTTAATATTTTTTTCGACTTTTTCTCATTGAAACTTACATGAGAATCATATATGATATTTAGATTTACTGTTAAATCATATATGATGTTAGTGTTAAATCATATATGATTGTGTTATGTCATATATGATATTTAATTTTAGTGTTAAATCATATATGATGTTAGTGTTAAATCATATATGATTGTGTTATGTCATATATGATATTAGTGTTATGTCATATATGATATTTAATTTTAGTGTTAAATCATATATGATATTAGTGTTATATCATATATGATTTTTAATGCAAATTTCAACAACGGAAAAAAAATGAGAAAACAACGTGAAAAACGGAAAAAACGAAAAAAAAAAGGTGAAAAAAGTAAAAAAAAAGGTGAAAAATCTGAAAAAAAACGTGGAAAAAAGATGAAAAAGACGTGAAAAAAACGTAATTTTTTTTTTTGTCGAAAGTATATCACAATAAATGAACTAAGGCATTTTTTGCCGACCATATTCAAAGGGTAACATGGCTTTTTTTAGATGGATGGTGTGGATGAGTCCCCTAATATCCAACCTTTTTTTGGTATTCAATATAACTCTATATTGGCATAAACCTTAGGAGAATATTAGTCGCAGTGAATATACATTTTTGTAAAGCAAATGTAATTTTGTACAGTAAATACTTAAATTTAATAGAGTGACTTTTTTATTGTTTTAAAACTAGTCACAAGATTTAGAAAAAACTTTCACCTGCCGGTAGACATTTTTCTTTAGTCATGTAGCTTAAAATAATTTTTTTCTACCATACCTACGACGCTATATTAACGGTTCAATTAAATTTAAATTTAAGTTTAAATTAATAAATTTAATTATTACACGTTTTTTTTTTAACGGCGGAAATTTTATTAAACTAGCAAGATGCTAGAAACAACATTACAAAAAAATATGGTGGGGATTTTTTAACCAATCCTGCCATGAGAAAACTTTACGACAACGATTATTACACCAATTGAAAGCACAAAAAATAATATCATCAAAGACCTCGGAACGTCTGGGAAGAACTCCCTCAAAAATGATGCGATTCCTAATCCTCCATATATGTCACCACGCTACGAAGAAAGTGCCCTCCAATAGCGACTTAGACTTGGAAGAGAATCTGATCGAAGAGAACCAAGCATACCATTCCTGAAACGTGTTCCAATAAGAAGGATCTAATTCCCACCACCTACAAATACGACGAAGAACCTGCTGCGCCAAATCACACCGGAAAAGAATATGATTAATCTCATCCTCTCCAGACGAACATATCGGGCATACGCAAGAATCCACATTAATACCTCTACGAACCAAGTTAACCCTCGTCGGCAAACAATCTTGACGGGCTCGCCAAATAAATATATTAACCTTTATAGGAACAAACCTCACCCATCTAGTCTCGATGACTTGCGACGGAAGAAAAATATCATCGATACAATTCCGAACCTCCTTGACTCGAAATACACCATCACTTGTCAAATCACATAATTGTTAGTACTTGTTAGACAAACTAATAAAACATTTCATATCTTAGTTTTAAGTAAACAATATTCATTTAAATGACATCGTTGTCGATACGAAAGTTAGATACGGGACAAGTTGGATACATGACTTATTGCTGAGGTATAAAGGTCTTGTTACTATAGTTATTTTATGATAATTTCTATGTGTCTTTTAACTTCATGGATAACGAAGCATCTTTGCATCCTGCATGCCTTTACACATAGGTTACAAAGCGATTTGTAGTTGACAATAAGTGTGCAAAGTGAGTAACAGTACATGATTCAAAAAAAAAAATTAAAAAAAAAATCTTAAATGAGACATATGTTGAACGTTTAGATAACTAATTTGCATTATATCTTATAAACAGTAACACGGTATATATAACATTTCTTCTCGAAGGGCCTCCACATGTGATTTCGTCCTGAATTCTCAAAAAAATTTAAAATTTAGAGACAGCATTGTATAATAGTATGTCATGCATTCTTATTGAACTAAAAAACTTGCGATCAATCATTAGATACTGAAGTCTTCCATAGATGACAAAATCATATATAGCCGTATAGAGTTAAAGACCATCAAAAGCCATCACATTGATTTTTATTAAATACCATTTAAATAGTGATTCAAGATATTTCTTTTAAATACATGGCTTAAAGTTACATGTTTTTAAATGTTATTCAAATATTTTTGCATTTTAAATGCAAAGCTGTAATTACACGATAACAAGCTAAATAACCCGCGCGTTGCAGCGGGGCGTTATGTTTTGCATTAGTAGGTTTCATAAGAAATGTGGGTGCTGGTAGAGCTAACAGCGGTTCAAGGTTTAGCACCTTTGCCGGTATTGAAAAATGTACCTTGTATAATGAAATTGGTATTTTGACG
>BQNB010145291.1:0-10168 GCA_026074375.1 Tanacetum coccineum
TAGTTAGAATACACTCAGACCACACTTTTAAATGAGAGATTATGTTCAATTTTAAAAATCATTTCATAAGGAGACTTTCCAGACAATACAAAGCTTAGTGTCCAGTTAATTAAGTAAATAGCAGTTAGAATACACTCATACCACATGTTCAAAGGAATCCCCCCCAGAAACATGAGGGACCTAGCAACATTTAACAAGTGCCTATATTTTCTCTCTGCTATACCATTCTGTTGAGGGGTGTATGCACAAGATGGGGTGTATGCACAAGATGTTTGATGAAAAATTCTATTTTCTTTACAAAACTTATCCATATTATGATTTACAAATTCACTTTCATTATCGCTTCTAAAAACTTTAATAGTTTTATTGAAATGATGTTTAACCAAGTGATAGAATGTAGTAATGTTAAAAAATACTTCATATTCCCCCCTCAATAAAAATACCCAAACAGACCTAGTAAAACCATCAACCAGAGTCAAAAAATACTTATAACCCTCCTTGCTCTGAACCTTGTATGGACCCCATACATCCAAATGAACCAACTGTCCAAAATCTTTGGTTTGATGGTCAATGATTGGAAAAGGTTCTCGGGTTTGTTTGCCTTATGGCAGACCTCATAGTGATCCTGATTAAAACTTGTTTCAAAATTAAGTTTGTGTTTTAGAATGTCTTGAACTTGATCAGAGGGATAACCAAGTCTGTTATGCCATATACACTTAGATAAACAACAAACTTTTATGTTATTATTAACTAATTTTTACTTGTATTAAGAAAATACAGACCATTACTCTCATTACCAGTCCCCACTTGGGTCCTTAGAACATAATTATGAACAACACAAGTATCCTCATCAAATATAACTTTGAACTTATTATCTTTACTTAATCTGTGCACTAAAAAAGGCTATTAATAGCCTGACACAACTAAAACATCATGAATCACAATTTTCTCAGTAAGTTTAAGACTGCCAACATGTGTCACCAAAGCTTTAGTACCATTGGGGTGACCAACAGTCATGTTTAACTTTGACACATCAACAACATTAAACATATTGAGAATAATATAAGTCATATGTTGACTTGCACCAGAATCAATAATCCAACCAATATATATATTATAAGAACTTATGTTGGAATTATGATAAAAAAAACCTAGAGGAACAAAAACTTATCACATAATTAATACATGCAATGTTTACTGGCATACTGCTAGAACCAGATTTCTCACTAATAAGAGCCATCAATCTTTTATACTGATCATCGGTGAATGAGTTAGATGAACCAACATATTAATCTTAATTCTTGAAACAACATTATTACTTGCATAACCTCTATTAATACCAATATTCTTCTTGAAATTAGGAGGATATCCAATAAGCTCAAAACATCTATCAGTAGTATGACCATTCATATTGAAATGAGTATAAATAAGATTAGGTCTATTAACCTTTTTGGTCTGATTGTTAGAACCAAACCAGTTATTATTTCTATTATTGGTTCTTGCCACAAAAGCAGAATTACCATTACCAGATTTAGACACATTATGAGACTGAGTACTCCTATCAGACTCATCTATAGACAAAGTAGCAAAAGCACCCTTAACATCAGGTATAGGGTCAGTAGTAGGGGTGAGCAAACTGAACCGAAAACCAACCAGACCCGACAAGCTGAGCCGAACCGAGCTTATTCGGTTCGGTTTTTGGTTTTGGATATCTATTTCAGTTTAGTCGGTTCGGTTCGGTTTCGTTCGGTTCAGCTCAAACCCGACATTTTAGTCGGTTCGAACCACTAAACCGATCCGAACCGAGCTTATTCGGTTTGGTTTCGGTTTATTTAGGGTTCATTCGGTTCGGTTCTCGGTTTCCAAAAATCCTTAACTCGGTTTCGGTTTCGGGTCGGTTTTTCTCGGTTCAGGTCGGTTTCGACCCGATGCTCACCCCTAGTCAGTAGTAAGGATTATACTCCTAACAAGAGCATAAACCTCATCAAGCCCTATAAGAAACTGCATCAACTTGAGAAGTTGATTGTGTTTCTTTAACTTTTCTAAGTTCTCACAAATGCAGTCAAGCAAATTGACAAGGGAGTCATATTGCCTCCATAGTGCATTGAACTTGTGATAATACTCAGATAAGGGAGAGCCAGACTAAGACAAAGAATGAATCTTAAAATGCATATTAAAGATCACAAAAACATCTTGTTTACTATAGGTCTCTTCTAATTCATCCAAAACAATCTTAGCAACACATCCAAGAATCTAATTAAGCACAACAGAGTTACATCTATCCCATTGTTCTTGCACAAAACT
Organism: Tanacetum coccineum; assembly: GCA_026074375.1. NCBI lineage: Eukaryota > Viridiplantae > Streptophyta > Magnoliopsida > Asterales > Asteraceae > Tanacetum > Tanacetum coccineum. The sequence continues at coordinate 2,305 of BQNB010145291.1, forward strand.
CTCTTCCTCAGGTCTTTTTAATTTTCCATTTATAAAACCAAGTTTGTTTTTAGTGTAAATAGCAATTGTAATAGCAGCTTTCTAAACTTTGTAATTTTCAGTACCTTCTAGTTTGAAATTTATCAAAGGTACTCCACTAGTGTCATTACTATGCAAGAACAATAGATCATACTAATCAATACTATTCTCCTTAGAACCAAAGGCTTTCTCCTTGTCCTTAGGAGGCTTATCTCCTTCAACCATAATGAAAGAAATACAGAAAACAGATCAAAGCACAAAACCACCAATTGGCAGTAGCTAGTCTTGACAACCAGTGCGGTACAAGGTATATACCTACTATCAAGCTTAATGAACCATGATTCCTTGCTTCTTAAAGAAGTAGGTCAAGATTCACTTAATAGTACCAAAATTAGATGTATACTCAGGAAAACCAAACAAGACTGGAAATAACCAAGTCAAATAACTACTAACTCCTTCAATCACAAATAAACCACCAATCAACAACTCCAACAATCACAACAAACCCCCTTAACCTAACCATTCCACCGATTCTAAAAACCATAAGAAAAAAACGTATAAGAAGGCGTGAGAGGTGTTACAATGCACACAAAGCTTCCAAACAAGAGACAAGTTGTCTCAATTACCAATTAATCAAACGCACAACGGAATAATCAACCTTAAACAAAGAATGAAAGGATTAGTAAAGAGAATTTTACCAACAGAAATAACTGATCTTAACAGATCTATTATAACAACTAAATAACAACAAGAATCAAAGAACTTAGGGTTTTGATACATGAAAACCCTAAAATCAAGATTTACCCAAATCTTGAACAATAATCAATTAATCAACACCAGTTGACAAGTAATTGATTATAATACCAAACCCCCAATTTTCAGAAACCTTAAAAATTAGATAAACCACTTAATCGATCAATTCTACCAAGAATCAAACGATTAACACCTCAACTCGTATTGATCTGAACTCAAAACACAAAAACCCCAAAATCTGAAAACCCTAATTTTTGGAAAACAATCGATCTTTGTATCAAAACCAACCTGACTTTGATACCATGTGGAAAAGTATACAAAGATCAAGTAAAACACCAATTTTATGAAATCAACCAACCTCCTCTTTAATCTTTTATTCACAACATTAGACTAACACTTTAAATGTGTTATCTGGTTTTAAGTTCATACAATATAAGAAAATTAAAGAAATATTACACCAGAAACCCTAATCACTTTCTCTAAGATCGAGAAAGATGATGTACATAGTCTAGAGAGATGAATGATATAAGAGAGAGAACAAAAAACAATGAATGAATAAGGCTGAGTATATGATGTATATATACTCAGCTAACTCTAGCTTTTTTCCAGCTCCAGCCACTCTACTTCCAGCTTTATACACTTTTGACCCCTGCACTTGATAAACAAAAATAACAAAGGAAAAATAACAAATAACTTACCTTTTAGATCTTCGAGCTTTATCAAACATGACAAATTCTATCCAAAGTATAAGAGCTTGATTATACTTTTAACAGACAATAGTTAAAATTATATAACACGACTTCCACAATTTCAATAATCTCAAGTTTACGAACCCGTCAATTCACCAAACATGACTGCGACATATAATTTAGCAAAAAATCGTTCTTAATTTCTTCAATTTTATAAGAGCATAAACTTACTAATGTTAAATTTGTTTAATAAAATGTTTTAATTTGGGTTTATAAAATGTAAAAAGAAACTAAACATTTTGACACAAACAATCTAAGTTCAAAATCACTTATGATATTATTAAACGCCTTAAATATCATGTACGAACATGAATTGAGATATTAACTCTTGTCGGATAGGTACAGTGACTCGTTTGAAAATTCATGCATGCGAAAACAAGGTCTGGCACGCCAACGTGTGAGAGCAAATGTCTTCGTTTTCTTTTAATAGTACTTTTTTTCTTTGAAGATGGTGGTTTGGCTGTGATGCTTGTGATTCGTGGTCAACCAGTTATAGCTACAACGACGGTGATGAATGCGGTGTGAGCTTTGGTAGAAGGTGTGATTTAGCGGGTGGTAAAGTGCGGGTATGAAAGTGTGTTTTTTATGGTTTTAAACTATAGATAATACTAGTAATTATTATTATTTTTAAAAGCTTCTTAGAAAAGAAAAAAAAAACTTTGATGAGAGAAAACAAGTGATTGACCAAGTCACACAACAACCCCCAGTTTTTTAATTCGAGAAAAAGGAAAACGGAAAGCGAGTTAACTGAAGCACGTCCAACTTCCCTCCCAACTAACCGCCGATAAATCTCTCCAGATTCTATCCTTCCTTCCCTCCTCAAATAACTGCCTTACCCCCTTATATCCATTAATCCATCCATCCCACACAATGTAAAACCATCCTTCATTTCTTCTATTCATCGCTCAATGGATCGTTTCATCATCCAATCAAACCAATTACACGACAACCAATCCCCCCAACCCCCACTCGAGAAAACCCTCTCAACCCCCATCCTCTTATCCGACCGCATCTCACGCGCCTTAACCGACGCGCCACCAAAACTCTTCCCCACCGAATGCCACACCCTCTCCACCAAACTCCACACTCTCTCCCACATGCTACGCGCCGCCGTCTCTCTCTCCACCTCCTACGACCGTCCTCTCCGTCGTATCTTCTCCGACGTCACCGCTAACCTCCACCGGAGTTTCAAGCTAGTCAAAAAATGCCGCCGCCGGAGCTTTATCCGGCGATTCTTCACCGTCGTTACTGTTAATGACTTTAAGAAGATATTTAACCTAATCGATGGCTCAATCGGTGATATGACGTGGCTGTTGAGTTTATCTGATGGCGTCGTTTTAAGTTTGCCGCCAATTTGTGCTAATGATCCGATATTGGCGTGGGTGTGGTCGTATATATCTTCTCTTTATTTATTAAATGATTTGGAAGTGAAAATTGAAGTGGCACGTGAGCTGACGTCACTCGCACGTGACAGTGACAGGAATAAGAAGGTGATTGTGGAGGAAGGTGGAGTGGTGCCTTTGTTGAAAATGATGAAGGAGGAATCCGTGGAGGGGAGGATAGCGAGTGCGAATGCGATTTTTTGTTTGGTGAATGAGAGAGTGAGGGCGCGGGTGGTGTTTGTCGAGCACGGGGTTGGGGTGATTTTGAGTGCGTTTAGGAGTGGGAGTATTTTGGTTCAGATTGAGGTTGTGAAGGTGATTGGGAGGTTGTGTGAGTTTGATAGTGTTTGTCAGGAGGCGTTTGCGAGGGAGAATGTGATCGGGATGCTTGTCACGTTGTTGGCGATTGATATGTTTGATGACGATGATGATGGTAAGGGTAATAAGTTGTTGAGGAGAAGTATTGGTTCGGCGGTTGAGATTGATAGGAAAGTGGATAGGGATAGGGGTTTGGCTATGTCGTCTAGTTATAGTAATAAGTTAGGGGATTTGTCGTCGGGGAATTCTATATGGTTTAGGAATAGGAAAGAGAGTAAAAATGAGGTGTCGAAGTTGATATTAGAGTTTAAGACTAGTTGTTCTGGTGCGTTGTGGATGCTTGCAAGAGGTAATGTTGAGAATTGTAGGAAGATAACCGAGACTAAAGGGTTACTATGTTTGGCTAAGCTTATCGAGAGGGAAAAAGGGGAGTTACAGATTAATTGTTTGATGACGGTATTGGAAATAACTAATGCGGCTGAAAACAATCCTGATATTAGGAGAGCGGCGTTTAAGACTAATTCCCCTGCTGCAAAAGCGATAACGGAACAGCTTATTAGACTAGTTAATCAATCGGATAATCCTGTGATTAAGATACCAGCCATTAGGGCGATAGGTCATTTGGCTCGAACTTTTCCTGCTAGACAGACTCAGGTCATTGGTCCTCTGGTTAAGCAGTTTTCTCACAGGAATGTGGAGGTGGCAACGGAATCGGTTATTGCTCTTGGGAAATTCACGTCTCCGGATAATTTTTTATGTGCAGAGCACTCGAAGACTGTAGTTGAGTTTGAAGGAGTACAGCCGTTGATGAGACTGTTAAGGGGGGGCGAGAGGACCCAGTATCATGCTTTGGTTCTTTTGTGTTATCTTTCGTTGCATGCTGGAAGCAGTGAGACGTTTCAACAGGCTAGACTTTTGACAGCTTTAGAAGGGGCAGATAAGTCCGTTGCTTGTCAGTATCCTGAGATGAGAGAGTTAGTGGCGAAGGCGGTTTATCATCTGAATTTGTCTCATTCCGGTGTGCTTCTTTCTCGTAGCAAATCTTTTTCACGTTGACGAACATAGTAGGCTGGTAAATACATTTAGACTAACATTGTAATTATGGGCAAGGGGTTTTTAGCTCATTTGGAAACATGGGTACGGGTTTATTCAGGAAGAGTTGGTCAATGATGTACCGAACCAAAGGTTTTTTGTTTTAAGATAACGTTTCCTGAGAGTTACGTGTCTTATATGATTAGATGTTTTTGTTGGTTAATGATAAGCTTTTATCTCCAGAAATACAATTACAGTTCTGGTGTGTTATTTGCACCTTTCATGTCGTTGGATATACTTTTGTTGCTTGTTTGGAAGTTCAGATGTCATTCGCCCCTGAGCTAATAGTACAAGTGGCAAGATGGGCGGGTTGAGTGATGGGTCATATTGGGTTCTGGTTGAAACAGTTGCGGAGTAGTTTTGTCCGGATTGTAATAGACTGAACCCATAAACACTTATTTGCCCGTTTCCTTTAAAGAGGTTATTAATTATTAGGGTGTTAATCATGACTACGGTAACCTATTTTATCACCATTATAGTTTAAATATCTGAACAAAGATTTAGGAGGGTGTATGCAAACAAAGTAGACTTCAAATGACTTGCAACCCACCAACCCGTTCCTCTTCTAGCTAAACTTTGACCCAGTTTAAGTAAAGCACAATCCAGATTCCATATATATGGGTCGAAAGCGTAGCCACTAGTTTCCACGGTGCTCATTTTGCGCACACATGGTACCTGCAGTACAACTAATGGAAGACAGGATGTGCTTATAGTCGGTTCAGAACATCTGAGCAGTATGAAGGGATACATGCCTCCATGATTTAAAGGTCTTTTGAGAAGGTACATTGCTTAGATGAGCTGCTCCAGGTATGCTACAGCCTACAGCTATAATCATTTGACTTTTTTATAAGTATCATCCATCTGTCATGTTTGTTCAAAATGATTAAAAGTATAGACAACACAAGGATACAGATGATGGTTCTTATTTTCGTTATTTGTCGTATTGTACAACTAGTTCCACAACATACAAATGTTAAACATAATCAAAACAGAAAAAGCCTATCATATTACGTATGAGAACCAAATTTGCTAATTCTTAAATGAGGTCAACTCTTCCCAACAGCAATCTATGCTAGATTCTAGTATGAGAGCCAATCATCATGTGGTTTGACCTTCGAAAGGTCAACTGATGCAGCTATTTGAAGGAACCTAAACAAACCAACTCATGAAAACTCGAAAAGCATGGCCAAGTTTTCTCCAAAATTAGTATTTCTGGTGTTTGTGTTTGTGTTTCTGTCTTTCCTTCATGCCAATACTGCATTTTCGGGTAAACTATATTTGTTTCTTTGTTCTAGCTCATACGTTTTTTATAATGCTTATATGCTTTAATCACAAAAAAAGGATGATTAGTTCACAACTAAGGTTGTCAACAAGTATCTATGCCGAAGTGAAAATCAGTTTTGTTTACTTTAGGAAATGTGTTATTGATTATTTGTTTGTGTAATTAGATAACGGTTTCCGATACACTCAAAGATCAAGTGAGTTGATTCAAGCTTGGCGACAAAGGGTTGTAGTTTTTGAGAGTAGAAGGAAATTAAGAACTGCAAAAGCGCCACCAGCACCCAAGCCGAGCAAGACAAAAAATGTCAGAATAAAAAGAGGTCTTTGATGTTGTTTAAATATAGTTACATCTAAACAACTCAAGACATCCATAAGCAACTTACATAATACTGATTCTTTATTCACAAACGTTTTGGGTTTGGTATGCATTTATTGTTTCTGAAGTTTATATAGTAACCAAATACTTTGCACATACTAGTGAATCTGTGATCGAGCCCTATCAATGGGCACCCGACAACCTTGAAGTTCTTATATTTGCATACGCTAAGTTTTGGATCGCCATAAGTTAGCCTTTAATGTTTAAGCAAACTACATTGTCAGTATGTTCGAATTCAGTTTTGGCATTTTTTTTAGAAATGCTCAGTTTTGGCATTTATATTGTGATGCATGTATCAATGAAATTAACCAACACCAAACGGCCTATTAGCCTAACCTCCCCACAAGAGGTTTAGGTTCAAACATCACTCGGTACACATACATCTTACTTAAAGATTTGCCCTCCTGAGCATGGATAACCTTGACAACCTCATCCGTATTTACCCTCATGAAGTCATGTATCAATGAGATTGACAATTATTAACGTTGCGTTGCTCTTATGTTGTTCACAAGTTGTTTCCTTGCACGTACTGACGTACACCATGGTCCTTGGCTAATGAGTAATGATTGTGTCCATCGGTGCTTGTCTGGTCCGCATTGATGCTTTATACGTAGATAGAAAGGAGTGTAAAGTAGAAAATAGGTAAGTAGTAAATAGGTAGTCTTGTAACCTTGTATGCATTGATGAGACTTTGAGAGTACAAAATGCATTTAAACCTGTGAATGTTTTTTTGTTGGTTTGTTTAGATTTACGATTTTGAGTTGGGTGAGTATATCTATATTGTGATCTGGCCCAAACTGTATAAAGCCCATATTGAATCACAGTTTTCCATCTTTTGACCGATCAACTTAGGCTAGGCACTATGAGTCGGTCGTTGGGCTAGGTCGACCGAAATCGTAGTCGGTCGCCCATATAGTGGTTGTGTCGATCGCCGTCGGTTGTAAGTCGGTATGCATCGCATACTCAACCGGTAGTCGGGCTTGGTTTTGGCATTAAAGGCAACGGTCAATTGTGGTTTAATATATATAAATAAAACTTTTTAATTTTTAAAATTTAAATAATTTAACAATATAAATACCCACTCATTTTACTATTTTTTTTCATAAATTCAAACAAAAATTCAAACTACTTCTCTCAAATCAAAAACTCACCATGTTTAACAAGAAAACTCTCAAATCAAAAACTCCAAAATCCTGAATTCATGAAAACGTTCCGCATTTGACACCGGATCCGAATTTCCAATTATCCGGTATCTCACCACCCATTCGCTTTCTATCCCCAGGTTTTGAATATCAATCACTGTTGATAAAATATAATGCCTAAAAACATTAATAATATGTTTTCACATCTTTACGTTTTGATAATCACAAAATATAAAAACGTTCAACATAAAATTAAACGTAAACAAGTATTTAGTAGCAAATAATTCATTTCAAACTTATATCACTCCAAGGTATGAATAAACAAATGTTTGATGCATTTTATGATCAAAGGAAACTGTTATAAAATATTGTAAACTTTTTATAAACATCACAAAACATTTTTTTGCATTTAAAAAAAATGTTTTATTCAAAATAAACATTTTGAATTTCAAATTTTCGGACCTAAAACGGCTAGAAATGGTCCAGTAAAAACCTCCCGTGAATAGGACAAAAAGGGAGCGTCTGAATAAGGGGCGGCCCCCTTAATTACATGGGCGGCCCCCTTAAAATTAAGGGGGTCGGCACCCTATTTAAGGGGGCCGGCACCCTATTTAAGGAGGCCGACCATAGACCCCGCTCCTCCTTTTTGTCCTATAAATACTAGAATATTCCTCAACATTTTTCTCACTTCTTTGCACAAAGTTTTCTCAGATCTAAAACCTCCTTTCAAACCCTTTCCTTTGATCACTTAAC
>BQNB010145292.1:0-13642 GCA_026074375.1 Tanacetum coccineum
TTGCACGGTGATGATGATAAACCTTGATGTTTGATTTACCTAAAAAGATTAGAGATGATCTTGAATATTAGTTCCAGATGTTTGCGGTGGATTTCATATATGATCTTGGGTATTGTTTTCAATGTTTTGGAGGAATTATGTTTGATCGGGTTGTTTTATACAATTAATGCTATAAGATGAGAATGAATGACAACCATTGATTAAAAATGAATATACAGGTGTCATTATTACAAAATTTTGAGACAAGATCAGTTTTTCAAAAGCTTCTTTTATATAGGTTTATTATTATTATTTATAGAAATTCGGTTTTCGGTTCAGATGGTCAAACTCATATCCAACCCGAAAACTGAATTTGCAGTCCGGTTCGGTTCGGTTTTGGCAAATTCGGTTCGGTTATTAGTTCAATTCGATTGTTTTCGGTTCGGTTTCGGTTTTCGTTTTATCCGGTTCTTTCGGTTTTTCTGCGCACCCCTTGTATATTATCCTTGTTTTCTCGATGTGCAAACAAAACCGGCCCAAGCCCCTCATTTTATTTCGTGGACAACAACCACCCAAAGACCAACGTCAAAACAAGATGCAAGGGAACGGCTATTATATATATTATCATTTGAGAAGCGTCGACTTACTATTCATTTTAAGCACTGTAGCTACAGTGCTGGGCCAAAAAGAAGCCCAAAAAATTTAGCCCAAAAATTTGGGCCGGCCCAATTAGTTTTTTTTTTTTTAATTTTGGCACAAAATATGGAGGAAAAAAATGTTACAAAAGTACCGACGCATTCAGATAAAAAAATACCCGCGGTAACATTTCCGAATTGACTTAAACAGTGTCATTTTACACCATGAGACCAAAAAAATAAATTCGCAAAAAAAATAAAAAATAAAAAATAAAAAAAATAAAATTTTAACGCCACGCAACAACGCGTAAGACCATAAAAAAAACTACTAAACACGATACTGAAAAAGTAAACCTGCACTATTAAATATGAGACCGACAAAATAAACTCGCACAAAATTAAAGGAAAAAAAATAATTAATGACACGCAACAACGCGCAAAAAATTAACGCCCCGCAGTAACGCGCAGGAAAAAATAAACTTACACTATTAAACATAAAAAAAACGCCCGAAAAAACAAAAAAAAATAAATAAAATAAAAAAATTAACGCCTCGCAACAACGCGCGAAAAATTAACGCCTGCAGCAACGCGCGAATATCTTTGCTTGTTAGTATTATGTATAATTATCCTTTTTGTTTATAAAAAAATTGCGCAACGGGTTTCATTTAACTTTATTAATAAGGCTAAAGCATGAAAGTAATCATATAATGATGTGAAGCAAAACCATTATAACAGAACATTTTACATAAAACTAAAACCGGAATTTAAATGTCATAACATCTTGTTGTGAATACACTAAACACAAACATCACGTCCGCTTAAAAGATCCTTATCAAAGATCATGAAAAACGTTAAAAAGTCTAGTTTGTGATTTAACCACAAGAAAGACAGAACTGGTTTGATTCATTATTACTTAATTCGGGATTTTAGTAGTATTTCATGGTGATGGTACTTATTTCATCTTCACTTCTTTCCTACCCCTCTTGGAACTAGAGATGACTTGTCGGCATAGGACGGATGTGACGTAGACTTGAATATCTAGCCTGCTTTTTTTGTGATTCTTTCTCCTATACCCACAAAGTAGCAACACTTTAAGATTACATTTTAGTACTCAGTGTCTCATATAGTTAAGGATAATTCAAGAGATTCTTCATCACATAGATAGTACAAGCTTAAGTCACAACTCTGAGGGATGTCGCTTCATTATCGGGTTCGTCATATTGGACTTTCTCCATCAGTAGTCATTACACAGAGCCAATAGAATTGATATGAGGTTGGAATTGAATTAGAGTCAGAGGAGAAACAAATAGAGGTTTTTATCCGCAGTTGATTCTCAAAGGATATTTTTATGCTTAACTGGATTTATGATACTTCACATATGGTCATATTATCAAATACTCAAGCGTATACAGGTTATGATTATTTTTTATGGTCATCAAATATAATCAGGGGGAAGAGATGTGTCCTTGTCTCTTTGGTTGAATATTTCGATAGATTACAACAATCAAGGGGAAAAATGTGTACATATCTCAGCTTCATTGCTTTTCTTCCTATCTTCAAGTTTGTTTCTCTCTTATGGAGATGAATTGTATGCTTTCAACCTCTGGATGGTTAGTATGTGAAGTACGTGCATACGTGAGAAGATCTTGATGATTTCTTGCATGTTCTCCTGAACGGATATTCATCAAAACAAAAGCAGTTCTATTTGATGTGGTTGGCTTCTTCTTCTTCTTCTTCTTCTTCTATTTCTCTGATTATCATCTACTATTCTACATCTACTTCTTCTTCTATAAAGCTACATCACAGGTACAGAATCTGCTTAAGATATGGATGTCTATTGGGGGGAAGCTGATTCAAAAACTTTGACAAAAAGAAATAAATGAAGAAAGCTGTGTGAAGACATGCAACATGAACCAGGGGAAGTTAACTCAGTTTATACATATTACATTGTATCGTCTGCAAGTAATGAAAAGAGTCAAGCTGGAGTACTTGTATTTGTACTTGTAGGATACATTGTAGGTGATCTCGTATGCCACATTAGGAGAAGATTGTTATGAATAAAAATGTGGCGTCATTTACGAGAATTACTTTAGTTTATCTATAGCCTAAAACACAAGGACTAGAATTGTAATATTGCCAAAGATGACTTGTGTAAGGGTTATATAAACCCCTCTAATCTTCCTTAGAGGGGTGAACCTCCCATTTGTAATATTTCATTAATCATTCAATAAAAGTACTTTCTCTCTCTAAAATGACTTATTCATATTTCGACTTTCCTTAACCTCCCGAGATAGTGGATCTTTGATCACTACAAGTCTCCATTGCTTACTTCAAGTTGTGTGCTATTGTAATAGATGGTACTAGAAGCTTGTATTCTTTGTCAAAAATTAGGTAGCTTGAGTGCATTCTAAGATATAATTCCCGTCCTTTTGCAAAGAAGTCATTATAACCTTTAATGATACTTTGTGCTTTTAGAGGTAATTCTTGTATTTCTATAAGGTTGTCACCATTAATGTATAGTGTGTCTATTATTCCATGAGCAAACAAATCATGAACATCCATTGGAGATGCTCCTGGTAAGAATGCAACCTTTGGTTATGTTCTTCGTTTCTTTGGGTAGAAAAACATGGTTGGGTGTACTTCGTTATAGTTGATGACGCTATCCAAAATCCTTTGGAATTTTTCAATTGTTAGCTTTTTCATTTCTTGTTTTTCCTTTGTAGTTAAAATATTCTTAATCTTGTTTGTTGCGTTTAGTGTTGTTGTTTGTTCTTGTAGACATTTATTGAGAGAGATAAACCTTTGTGATCTTTGTACATCTTCAGTTGAAACTGTCTTGTATGATTCCCTAAGAGCTTATTCTGCTGCTTCTTTTGTTGGGTAGCTTTTGCGGGTAACGTTTTTCCCTACTATGTGGGAGCTAGCAATTGCCGAGTCATGATATATGCCTTTGCCTGGTCCGTTAAAAATGACGTATATCAGATGTTGAATTTCTACTTCTTTCAATATATCTATTTTTTTGAAAATAAATTTGGTGTTTCAAGACTAAGTAATGGTTCAAAAATTTTATCAATATACATTCTATCATCGGTTTTAAACTCGGATTAAACTCAAGTATACTTTGGATCAACACACGACAAAATGTACATGTGCAAAGGCAGAACTATTAAGGGGCAGAGGAGGGTCCCTCCCCCCAAATAATAATATAAGGGAATAATGTAGTAATATTGATTGGTAGATGATTCTAAAAGGATGATATTAGTCGGCTCCATATGCATTGATTTTTTATTTAAATAATTGATGGTTGTTTTGTAATGATCGAAGATCATTTAGAATGAATATAAATATGTGATGAATGTTATTTAATCAAATGATGATAATGGATTATATATCAAGATAGCGATATGCTATTTAGAAACAATTATGTTTCAACAAATAGAGAGTAAGAATGATCTCAAATTAGACTTTGAAATTGCACACTTCATTACTGGAGGCAATGCCTCTATTTATAATACAATAAAGTAGATGTAATAGTGACATCTACAAGACTAGGTGATCGACAAGGCCTTACATTATTCCCTTATATTATTATTATTATTATACATAATACCATATCTACAAGAAATGAAAAGACTAATAGTTGAAAATTCCAAAGGCTTTGGGATAGCCTTATAAACTACAACGAGGCACACACAACTATGTTCTTCTACCCAAAGAAATGAAGAACAGCAGGACCAAAAGCTATATTCTTACCAGGAGCATCCCTAATGGACGTTTATGATTATTTTGCTCACGGTTTGATAGATACACTATACATTAACGGTGACAACCTTAAAGAAATACAAGAATTACCTCTAAGGTCATAAAGTATCATCAAAAGTTACAACGATTTCTTTGCAAAAGGACGAGAATTATATCTTAGAATGCACTCAAGTCACCCAAATTTTGACAAAGAGTACAAACTTCTGGTACCGTCTATTACATTGGCACAACTTGGTGTAAGTAATGTTGACTACCTAACACGAGACGAGCTAGAACAGACAGCTCGTACAATTGATCATTTAGTATCAGCCCTCACTGAGGTATACTTTGGATCAACAAAGATAGGTGTAGAACCCAGACAACAAGGCAAAGTAAAAATCAACTACTGCACCAATAATTTCCTAATTTATTCAAATTTTCCAGATTAGATAAACAAAGCACAACAGAAGATAGTATCATGATTCGAAGAACAATTTGAAAGCTTCTCCAGATAACTTGCATCCTTACCAAAAGACTTTAGAATCCTACTATGCAGACTCCTATCTCATGCACCAATGCACCATTGTGAATAATGTTCTACTGACACATAGATGATGGAATAAAACAAAAAGATCAATCATGAGACCCAAGAATCATTAATGCCGCTTGTCCATAAATAATAATGTTCCTTGTTTAGTGTGATGTGATGTGGTTTGCATTTTAGTAATATGTAAGATTGTATGTAATGGTTTTAAGGTCGACCATCGGTCGGTCGTCCATGTGAATGAAAGCAATAAGTCGGTGTTCCATTAGACCTCTGACCGAGCTAGGGACTAGTACCCCAAACCTTTGCAATTGTTAGGGTCGCGTTAGAAGACCGAGTAAAATGAAAGCCGTTTTCCTATAAAAAAAATTATCCTTTATTTTCTATCAAACCAACTTCTTTCTTTTTCTATTTTACATACATATACACTTTTTATCAAAAAACACACATACAAACAATACGTCTCAAATATTAATTCTTGAGTGTTTATTTTCGATGATACGGATGATTTGAAAACGGAAAGTGAATGTTTTACTCTCTGGTTCTTTAATAGGAGATGCTTTGGTTATTCAAGCATTACTCATACAATCAAAACTACCAACGATAGCTATATGCCTAGAGATCGTTACGGTGCTCATTGACGTTCTAGTGCAGCTTCGTTGCTTAAAAAAACCATTTTTACTACGCTATTTTTTCGTTAAACGATTATCGAATGAACCGATTGCTGTTCACCCGCCATTGTTCGAGATTGGTTTGGCTAACTGCTCCTTATTTGCAAGAAGGATGTGATCTGTTGGAAAAGCCTGGCATTCACTGCTTTAGTGAAGTAGTGTACCTCCGCGATTCGGCCAACTAGCATACGTGCTGTTCCAGATTCTCTAGAGAATATTGTACTAAATCGGTGATCAAATTTCTCGTGATGGTTCTGAGGCTCATTTCTGTACGGGTTATTGAGTTATATGGCGAGGTGTATTTGCGAAGGCCTCGCAATGACGTCGAAAAACCTACGCTTTTCACTGATGAACAAACATGGGTTTCTGGTATGATACGGCAGCATAACTGTAACAAAATGGCGTGGGCTCAATGTCCATCAAGCATATCATGTCTATTAAGTAGGGGTGATTGGGTCAGAAGCCATTCTTTTTGTTAGAAGCGGTTTTTGCATCACAAGAATTTTATGGGATTTGCCGCCTTCTTTGGTGTTGCAGGTTTGAACAATGACGTTAACTTTTACGTCAATCCCCTGTTTTTAAATGATCGAAAGTAGGAAAAAAACCAGATGTTCCATTCGGGTAGATGTGATTATTAAATAGGGATATTTATCTTACCTGACGGGGATATATCCAGAATGGGCTGTGCTTATGAAGTCTATTTCGCAGCCAGGGTTAAATGATGTGAAGCGAATAAGATATAAGCAAGTGCATGAAGCAGCAAGAAAAGATGCGGAACGAGCGTTTGGCGTGCTAAAGAAAAAATGGGCTATCGTAAGAACTCTTGCACGGTCTAGGAGTCTTAATAGGATTACGCATTTGATGTACACTTGCATCATATTACATAATATGATTCGCAAAGAAAAAGGAAAGGCAATCTCTCCCGACTTTTATCGGAGAACAAATCGTGAAGATTGATCCGTAAGATCGGCACAAGATAGGCTACGAGTTATCAGAGAAATACACGACGAAGAAACTCCTCTTAATCTTAAAGCCGATCTAGTGGAACACATTTGGCATCGAACAAATGCAAACTAATTTACTGTAATTTTTTATCTTCCGTAATTTTTTTCCGTCTTTTCTTCATTGTATTTTTATTTCCGTATTTTAGTTTGTAATGTTTAAAAAAAAATTGTTCGGTCGCCTGTGCGGTCACCACTACGGGTGTTTGATCACTGTGTGATCTAGAAGAGAGAAAGCTGAGTTGGCGCTGACGTGGTGGTGTCCTTTGCGGTCACTACTACGTTTAATGTAAGGTCGTGTTGGCTACCTAGCCTTGTAGATATGATATGATGTATAATAATAATATAAGGGAATAATGTAAGGCCCTGTCAGCCATCTAGTCCTGTAGATGTCATTGTTACATCAACTTTATTGTATTATAAATAGAAGCGTTGCTTCTAGTAATGAAGTGTGCATTTTAAAAGTCTAATTTGAGATAATTCTCTCTCTATCTCTGAATATCATATCGCTATCTTGATATACAATTCATTATCATCATTTAATTAATTAAAGAGTTAAGTATATTTTTGGTCATTGTGGTTTGGTGCGAGTTCACTTTTGGTCCAAAATTCAAAAAAGGTTCACTTTTGGTCCAAAAACATAGTTTCGGTCCACTTTTAGTCCAATCCCGTGAATTTGCACTAAAATTTTTAGACCAAAAGTGAACCGAAACTATGTCTTTTGGACCAAAAGTGTAACGAAACTATGTCTTTTGGACCAAAAGTGGATCGAAACTATGTGTTTTGGACCAAAACCAAACTTTTTTTATTTTTAGATAAAAGTGAGAAAATGCACCAAACCACAGGGACCAAAAATGTACTTAACTCTTAATTAAATAACCATTCATCACATATTCATATTCCATTCTAAATGATCTTAGATCATTACAAAACAACCATCAATTATTTAAATAAAAATCCAATACATATGGAGCTGACTAATATCAGCCTTTTAGAATTATCTACCAATAAATATTACTATGTTGATGATTGAAAGCGAGGAATAATTGGTATGATGTATAATAATAATATAAAAGAATAATGTAAGGCCTTGTCGGCCACCTAGTCTTGTAGATGTCACTATTACATTTACTTTATTGTATTATAAATAAAAGTGTTGCCTCCAGTAATGAAGTATGTAATTTCAAAGTCTATAGATAATTCTCTCTCTCTCTCTCTCTCTCTATATATATATATATATATATATATATATATATATGTTGAAACATAATTGTTTCTGAATAGCAGATCGCTATCTTGATATACAATCCATTATCATCTATACTACATATAAAGCAAATTAGTATCTCTCTCTTCATTCAATGCAAAAATTAAGTAATACAAGTATTGATGCACATTGTACAATTTTTAATGCAAACAATAAAAAGTTGAATTGAATAACACAAACATTCATGCAATAAGTACAATTAACCAATGCACAATCACATACTTATTGACTGGTCAACACATTTAATGCTATTCTAAAAACACTCGTTACTAATTAACGTAATTTTTAAAATACCCCTAAAATGAAAAGTACATGTTATTATACACATTGTACAAACTAATAAAACACACAAAGCTGTATACAATTTATATGCTAATACATATAGTATTGAAAGCCGGACCGGACCAATGAGTTCAACCGGGAACATGAGTGGTCACCGGATCGGCTAGCAAATAAAAACCAACCAAAAACGAATCGGAGAGAACCGATCAGAACCTACAAAAATGGGTAAATCGGGTCTGATCGAAATCAATTTCCTTTTGTTTTTCTCCGATTAATCACAGGGTACCCGCCGCCGCAACGCGCGGGTACCCTGCTAGTCATTTGATTAATTAAATAACCATTCATCACATATTCATATTTCATTATAAATGATCTTCGATCATTACAAAACAATCATCAATTATTTAAATAAAAAATCAATGCATATGGAGCCGACTAATATCATCCTTTTTGAATTATCTACTAATCAATATTACTAAATATTGACGACCTCTCCCTCCTTACCCAACACATTACATGGCCCACATGACATATAGACCTTAGATTATTGTATATTTACATTATACATACATACATTTAGCATTGTACAGTAGAAGCTACAGTGCTTCTACTGTACAATGGCCTTGAGTTTTGATAGATTTTCCTACATAACAATTGTTAAGTGTCTTCTTGTATGGTGCTACTAGTCTTGAAATGTTTCGAACTGGTCTTCGGAAGTTGATTAATGCCTTTAGTTGTGCTTCAATGATTTTATTTGGGAAGTGTGAGTAGGATCAGTTAAATTATTTGAATATAATAATTAGTCTTTTTCTGTTTGTCCTCATTTTGAACCTATCTTTGATGATCCTGTAAACACTCCAGCGAGAGAGAATGCTAGATCATCGATCGTTGGTGTTATGCATTCTATTTTGTCTTTAGTTGGGAGTCTGATTTCTTACTCCGAGTTATGCCACCGGTGATGATTGTGAACACTAACGCTGCTGTTCTGGAGTTTTTATCACAAGAAATGAAAGGTAAAAAAGAAAGAAAAGTAAGGAAAGGAAAGAAAATTTTAGAGTAGTTAATAAAAATATTTGTGTTTGAGTTGATAGAAAAGAATGGATAAAAAGTGATTAATTACGATTATGCCCATGTTGAGAGGTTTCAAGTTAAAAAAAAAGCCTAAGGACAATTATGTTTTTGACATGCAAAATATTACTTTCCTTCCATTTCCTCTCATTTTTGGGAGGAAAGTTTTAGCCAACAATTTCCTTTTATTTCTCTTCTTTTCATTCCTTAAAAAAACTCAAGAATACAAATTTGCTTAAGTTTCTTTTTTTTCCTTTCTTTTCCCTTCAAAATTAAACTTAAGAACAGAGTTGTAGAGTTTTGTTCCTTGTCAAATATTGGGTAAACTAGAGTGCATCTTAATATTATAAAAACCTCTGGTCCTTTTGCAAAGAAGTCCATTGTAATTTGATGGTGCTTTGTACCCTTTGGTTGGGAATTCTTGTAACTCTCTAAGATAGTATGGGCAATATATAGTGTATTATAATCCATTAACACAGTAATCGTATGCTTCTAGAAGGAATACCGCCTTGGGTCCAATTCTTCTTCTTTTTGGGGTAAAAGAGCATAGTCGTGTGTACTTCATTGTAATTAATAAGGCTATCCCAGAACCTTTGAAATTTCTCAACCCTTGGTCTTTTCATTTCTTCTTTTTCTTTTGTAGTTAGGATATTCTTCATCTTGTTTGCTGCATTTAATTTTGATGTTTGGCTCTGCAATATGATTAAGAGAAAATTGTTGTGATTTCTGAACATTTTTCCATACATTGCGGATCCGTCTTGTTAGATTCTCGTGCCTTGTTTTGTTGATTCTTTCGTAGCGTAACTTTTATGGGGTGTCGCTTTTTCCTAATATATGGGTACTTGTCGTGCCTAATCAATGGTAGATACCTTTGATGGTCCTTTGAGATGACATGCCATTTTTGCTTTCTATGACTATTTTTTTGAAGTATTTATTCAATATCTTCTTCCCTTTGCATGAATTCACTCTTTCTAGGAGATGATGAAGATGATTGTTGAGTTTTTGAAGTTGATGTTGCGGGTTTTGGCTGTTTTGGTGTCTGGGTTGTGTTTTGATTGGTTTGACTTGATTCAAGCTATTCGAGTTAGGTTTTTTTTGCAATAAATCGCATAAAATTTTTTTTTCTTTTTCAAACGGAGGTTGTTTTTTCAGGAGGCAAGTTGTTCTCTTTATGGTGTAATTGGGTGTTGGATTGTTTGATTATTGTTCCATTTCTCGGTGTGAGTGTTAGCAATGTGATGTTGTCGCTTTTTTTATATTTGATTATTGAAGGGAATTGATGTAATTGTAGTTTGCCAACGGATACTTCGAACTCTGCAATAATCGTCTTGTAACTTGTATCTCCAAAAACCTGTTACATAAAGTTTAACATAGATTTAATATTTGGTTTTCTTATCGGATATATCTTCTTTTTTGAACTTTTTTACTTTGCCGTTTGGAATACAACACTGTTTGAATAATTCCCACTAACTCTACTTAAGTTAGTGCTTGAAATAAATCCAACATTATATATATGTTTTTAATCAGAAACTACAAGGCTTACTATTGATCTGCCAAACAAATATTAGTTAGGTAGCTCCGATAGAAAACCAAATTTCAGTTGTAAGTAACTACCCTTGAAGATTTATCAATTTTTTGAACATTCGCGGTGTGTTAAACGTAAAAAAGAGTGGCCTATCCGATAAAAAAAACCCGGACCGATATATCAAATTTTTTGTCAATACTTTGGACTTACAACGTGCCTAACCCAAACTCCCTTCAAATTTGTGGTACTAGTTATAAATATTATAATGCTGTTTTAAAATTATAGTCTTTATTAGCGGCTGTAAACGAATGAACGTTCAGTGAACATTTTCATGATAACCGTCTGGTAAAAAAGTTTTCGTTTTTGTTCGTGTATTTATTAAAAAATGAACGACATGTACAATATTTTACGTTAGTTTAGTTAAATGAGACGAAAGTGATGTACACACGTTTTGTTCCGTTTGTTATGTTCGTGGAAACGTACCTCCGTTATGCGTATTAAGTTCGTTTATGTTGATTTATTTGTTTATCGTTGTATATGTAACTTTTTAATTGTATACTTTTAAAACGGGTATGTTTAAACAAAATAACACTTATAAAACAAAAGTATATGCATAGTTTGATAAATTTAATGTTTTTTTTACGTTAAATTTGTGTTTCGATCGTTTATATTCGTTTAAGGTTCGTTTAGTTTTTAATAAATATAAAACGAACCATTAAACGAACACGTAAATCATTTTTTAAATAACGAACTATGAACAAGAAAAATTCTGTTCCGTTTTAAGCGTTCATGTTCGTTTATTTGTCCGGTTAAAATTAAATGAACGAACATGAACAAGGCTCCGTTCGTGTTCGTCCGGTTCGTTTACGGCCCTAGTCTCTATTTTCATTTTGTGGCAACTAATGTAAATATTATACTCCGATTTATCAAAATTATACTCCTCATATTTATTTGAAATTCTCAAAATTATAGTTCTCATATTTGTTTTATATAGGGTTTATCTTTCTGTAGCACATTAGTATATGAACAATTTATAGTTACGGAGAACTTTATCTAAACTTTGACAAATTTTGACCCCCTAAAAAAAGGTCCAAGTTACCCCATTGTACATATCGTCTAAGTAGACTAGGACATGAAAATTGGTATGGTTTCATAAATGGGGTATGGTACAAGCCTTGTTCAGTAAATTTTTTTATAAAAAAGTTATCTAATAACACCACGTGTTTGTGTATTTATTGGCAAAACATTGGTAAACACATGGGGTGTATAATGTCCGCACTAGACTTTTTTTTAAGGTAAGAAAATTTGGACCAGTTTGGTGATACGAGTGTTGTATTGGTTGTTATGGTAATTAGGGTTTCTTTTAAAAAAAATACCAAACAAGACTTATACCATTTCAAATGTGAAATAAAAACCTTTCTTATAAATAAACAGATTGATAGTAAACATAAGCAGATCTCAAAATATACAACAAAATATATGGAAAAAAATAATTCAAAGTTTGTACCTTGTAACAATTCAAAAATCATCGGTATGTTTGTTTAGCATCTGCAAAGGCGCGTTACCGGTAGACCCTTTTGGTTGTGTAACCACATGTCAACCCGATTATATATTTTGTTTGATACCGGATATAACGCATTTCAAGAGAACCTGCGCTAAAAGTAACAATCCGGCACCTAGTATTCTGAAACTCAAGAATATATAGTAAACATTTAACAACAAGAATAGGTAATCTTGTATAGATCTAAACATCTGTCCAAAACAATAAGGAAAAAAAGGAAGATCTGGGAATGAAAGGAAACTGAAAAATGAGGATATATTTGTGAAATGAAAATAAAAATGAAATTTACGAAATAGATGAGTAGAGAGTGAAGTGTTGTTGGTAGTTGAGCGTTTGATTCGTTTATTAATCTGACTCTTTAAAAGCCAAAAGTCTTTGTGTTATGTTAATGTTAAAATATTAATGTAGTATATCTATTGTACTTTAGGGTAAACGAGGCGGAAATAAGCCGCGCGTTGCGGCGGGACAACTTTTTGTTGCGGCGCGTTTTTTTTAAAGTGTCATTTTCTTGGTTATGAATTTGGCCATTTTCGTGTTATATATTTGACATTATGTTCTGAGGTTCTATTTATTGTTTGCATTTAGATAATTGTGTTTGCTTTATAAATGTCACGCTTTTTTTTGGTACTTAGAGTATGTTATAGGAAGCCTAATCGATTTTTCTTTCTTTTTTTCATGTAGTCAGCCACATGGTCGTCCATTTTATAAAATTAATTTTGCTTATATAAGAGATATCATTATAAGAAAACGTCTTTTAATTTGGTTTGCATATGCAAAAAAAAATCAATCTAACATAGTTTGTCATGTGAAATATGAACGTACGCATGAAGTTCTTAATTTTTTTTAACACTAAGTTTACTATAATAATAGATTCTACATAACGATTAATAAATTTTATTATTATTTATGCAAAGTTGTATTTTTTTAATATACGTTGGCAAACATCCATGAAACATCAGAAAATAGAATCGAACAAACCCTATAAAAAAAAACATATAATAAATGAAGGTGTGAAGATTATATATGTAAATACATTTCTAGGGAAATATTCTATAGAAAACATAACAAGCGTGATTGCCCGCGCGATGCTGCGGGGCGTTAATTTTTTTTTTGCTGGTTTATTTTTTCGGTCTCATTTTTAATACTTTGTTTTTTTTCTTATATGGGTTTATTTGTTGGGCCTCATGTTTAAAGGTTTGTTTGGTTTTTTTTTTTTTTTGCTATTTGGTTTTTTTTTTAATATAATTTTATGAGATTTGGGTAAATATGTGTTAAGCATGATACGCGCGGCATTAATTGATGCGAGGCGTTAAGTTTTTTTTATTTTTTTTATTTTGTGCGGGTTTATTTTTCCGGTCTCATGTTTAA
>BQNB010145294.1:0-16737 GCA_026074375.1 Tanacetum coccineum
TGGTGCATCTAGATGAATAGAAATGCATCTAATGAAAGTCGTTGCATCTCAAATATGTGGTTTTAGTCACTTCTCACCATTTCTTATTTTAATTTACTTCTCACTGGATCCCTTCTCAAATATGTGGTTTTAGTCACTTCAAATATGTGGTTTTAGTCACTTCTCACCTACTCCTTTTCATATAAGCCACAAAATTTGAGCTTACCAAAACTCAACTTATATAAGCTCATAAGCCCACTCATATAAGTTTTGTCAAACACTTTCGTTGGGTTTATTTAACACATATAAGCTAATAAGCTCATAAGCCCGTCACATAATCTTAGCCAAACACCAACTAAGTTTATCATAGCATAATAAACTTATATAAGCCCACAGGTTTTAAAATAAACCAAAAAATTAGGGCTTGTGAGATATAACCCGAAAATCAAATAAGCTCATAAGCCACGTATAAGTTTAAACAAACACCTCTTAATATACCATTTTTTTTCTTTCAGATTAGGGTATGATTGTTGTAGTTTAACGGCGTTTGATTTCTTTAGGGGAATGACTATGGGTATTGGTATGGGAATGGATTTCTCTACTTTTGGTGAGTTTTGATAATGCCTAGTTTTGAGGATTGGATTTCCATTCTTGAATACCAAACCCTTCAAACCAAACAACTACACGCTAAACTATACTACATTATAAAGTATTTAGGACACTTCCATATTTAGAAAGTCTGAAAATTTAGACTTTTACTTTTCTTTTTATGGAAATATCCCTTTTTAACAACAAACACATCCATCTCATTTTATGTAACAACTTTTGTTATGTGCAATCTTGACCATCCATCTTATTTTAGGGAAACACATATTAAAGTGACATGTGTCACTTCTTAATTAAAAAATCACATTTATTTTCAAATTGAAATATCTTTTTATCTATTAATTTTTTTATGATTTAATTTTACCATATTTTCTAAAATTTTGTGCTCTTTAATTCAACATCAATTTTGATATATTTTTATTAATTTTATTTTTAATACCTCTGAAATCGCTGCTTTGCGCGGGTAACATGCTAGTGTATATATATCTAACTATATTTAAAAGTTGAGTTTTTTTGTGAGTAAATGCTTAAACTTTGATGAGCAAAGGCTTCAACTTTGATGAATCTATATTTAAAAGTTGAGTTTTTGGATGAGTAAATGCTTAAACCTTGATGAGCAAAGGCCTAAACTTTGAAGAGTAAATGTGAGTATTAAAGAATTTATGAAGTCCACTTCTAAAGTTATCAAATAAGTTACAAAGCCGAGATATAAATTGCTAGGAATTTCTCAAAACCAAGGGTAATAGTTAGATAAGATCTATATTTAAAAGTTTAGTTTTTGGATTTAACAGTTGAGTATTTTGGTGAGTAAATGCTTAAACTTTGATGAGCAAAGGCTTAAACTTGGATGAGTAAATGTGAGTATTAAAGACATTATGAAGTCCACTTCTGTAGTTATCAAATAAGTTACAAAGCCGAGATATAAATTGCTATGAATTTCTGAAACCAAGGGTAATAACATCTATCTATTATATATAAAGATTCAGTACTCTAATTTATTGTGCAGGTGCCCATAATTAGTGTGGAGGTGCTCATTATCAATGGGTTGTAGCTATTCTACTATTTACACAACCCCTCATCTCCTTCGACTGTTTACACAACCCCTCATCTCCAGTGGAACATGTAAGGTACGTAAGAAAACAAAAAAAAAACAATCGAAAACTAACAAGCCTAATTAATAATAATCATGGGAGATCTGTACTGATTCAATCAAGATTCAAGATTTAAGATTCGAGATTCAAGAGTACGTTTTGATCATAGGTTTTTTTATTATTCACAATTATTGTTAATCTTTGTTGGGTTCAGTTCCTGAGCCCTTCAGTCTTTCAGTAGATTTAAACATAAAATCCTCTAAGTGTTTGTCAAGTTGAAGTCTTTCAACTTGAGTTGCTGAAGCTTCTTCAGCGTCAGCTCTTTAGGTCCTTAGAAGATTGAGAAGTATTTTCACTTCAGTGTATGCAGCGGTACAAAAACTGAAGAAGGACTCTTGGAAAGAGCTTCAGTTCAGCTTGGTTGACAATTCCAAGCTGAACGTTGTCTATCTCCTTAACAGAAGTTGAAACGCGTTGTTTCACTTCTAGAAGGTTTACAAGGCGGGAAAAAGATTGCTTTATGTCAAAAGGAATAAAGTAATCTCCTTGGGAAATGTTACTTCTAAAGTTGGTATAGAAGTACATCAACTTTCCTTAAAGGACTATACCTGGTACTATAAAGCATGTGTACATTAAATGGTAGCTCAACCACCTATTTAATGCTTGACATGTGTATTAGGTTAACTTGTAAACCCTAATCCCTTTGCCTATAAAAGGAAAGAGATTCCCAGAGTAAATGTTATCTCTTCCAATTAATGTGATACACATTAAAGAGTTCATTTATCTCTCAAACAAACTAAACTGTACTACTGAAGTTGAAGCTTTAGTTTAGTCATAAGTAGTTTGTTTTCTTACTCTCTTAACTTTGGTTAGAGTTTAAGTTCGAAGGAGATAACACCCCAATTGTCATTCAACCACCTTGCTATTCCGCAAGCAAGGTGTGTCGTAGATTCTTTATTTGATTCTAATAAAAGTTTATACTTTGAAAAGTACTTCTATGTGTTTTAAACTTGTTCTTTATATTGTTCATATATATTTGTTTAAAACTTACTTCGTTGCCATGGAATCTGATTAGTTTAACTTGATAAACCTTATATCAGATTCCAAGGGACCAACAATCTTCACAATACATATATTCACATAAGAATTATAAGAACCCTAATTCCTAAAATCATAAAGCAATTAAATTTTGATTTCATACTCAAAATTGTCTTAATAATCAAAAACACTGATTAAATTTTGAACAATCAAATCACTTATACAAATCATGTATGGCAGGTTGATACCAATGCTTTAAGGGAGAAACAAATCGATGATTAGCTTCCAATCATATGTCTCAAGGAAAGCGAAAGGTAACCGTTGTTTACATATTTACTATAATTGGCTTAAAAGTAGGTAGTTTTTCCATGGTTTTGTCGTGGACATTACATAAACACATGGAATGATTAGTGTAAGTCTATACTTGCAATGAAGCGTTTTCGGCCATTACTAACATATCTGAAATCTTCCATGTACCAGTCGTGGTATATAGTTTATTTACAAAGATAATTTTTTGAATTTTGAGTCTGGTCTTGGTTTATATGCATCGATCTTAGTTACCGTTTATTACAGGTGAGAGCAGACGATGCAGATGGAAGGTTTAAGTTTCTCAAATTAGCTAAATTCTTGCCTACAATCAGTATGTGCCATGAGCCTCAAATCTGTAATTGTAACTTCTATCATGATAAATTCTATATTTCCTGTGTTTTTATACTGTGAGCTATATTGGGTTTTATTGCAGATGTGAATTGGATTAGTACCATGAAAAAGTGCATAACGGTAAGTTCTTTTTTTTGCAATAAGATCATTTTTTAAAACCATCTATACTTATTAGCATGGATTTATGGGACTGATTCTAGTTCGAGAATTCTAAAAGTTCGGGTTACAACAATCCTACTATATTGGAATTAGAGGTGACTGAGTTAGAGGAGCTGTTGGAGAGGGGTGATTGTGTGGCACAACAGCTTGTTGATTGTTCGTTTGCTAATGTTGTCGGGCAACTTATTTTGGCAAAGACGGTATTGCATTTGTTTGTTTTTACTAATGTCTTCTCCTGTTTTGGCTTAATACTAAGTATTTAAAAATAAGTCTTGCTTATTTTGTAATATCAAGGTAAATAAACTAATTGCAAGTGTAAGCGTTTTAAAATACTAAATTTCCCGCGACTGCTTACGCTACGCCAAAATAAGCAGATAAGCACTTTGTTGTATCCAAACGCTCCAAAATTCTTATCAACAACTAATCTTTTATGTTGAGGAAACCAAGTCATTTTCGTGATCATAGACTTTACACAAAGTATATACTACGAATTGGAAGTTGCTTCTTATGATTACAGGGTTTTTGTTTAACACATATATTGAAAACTGGTGGTAGTCACACTATAATAAATATGTGGCATGATT
The DNA here is from genome assembly GCA_026074375.1 of Tanacetum coccineum. Lineage (NCBI taxonomy): Eukaryota > Viridiplantae > Streptophyta > Magnoliopsida > Asterales > Asteraceae > Tanacetum > Tanacetum coccineum. The sequence goes on from BQNB010145294.1 coordinate 4,118, forward strand.
CTACTACTGCAGATAAAGCAAAGGCAACCGACAAAGAGGTACCGTGTTTGGCAATCTAATATGATAAAATAGTACTCCGTGTTCGAGAATGTAAATACGTATTGTCTATGCAGGACGAAGTTGTATTTGCAGGAGGTATGATGCCAAAGATCACGTTCAAAAAGCTCTCGGTGTTAGAAAACGGAATACAAAATCAAAGCTTTGCCACATTGCTCAGTTCATCCAATTTCAAGTTTTCACTTTCATTCCGCTAAGAGAGATAGTTGAGGTATTTACTAATAACAAAAGAACAACAGGATTCCTGTGCAGTCCTATGTTTATTTGATCTTACATGTAAAATGCAAGGCAATACACGATAATCCCATCAACTGAAGCTGAAGGAACGCAAAACCTTTTGAAAATTACAACATAGGTGCTTCTTTTTTGGTATTATTTTGTGTTGTTAAAATAATAGTGTGTCTTAATCATGATCAATGGGTCAACAGCCGCCGATTATTGCAGCTACTAAGACATGTGAGGGATGGGATTGCAGTAGCATGTTCCGCCATTTCCCAACAACCCATACAACAACTCCTAAAGGTGATTCAGGTGCATTCAATCATTCTATTATTATTTTCAATTATTTCAAGCTCAGATTGACTCTAAATCAATGTAACTATTCTCTCTAACAAATTAATATAAAGAATTGCATATTATAATAAATAGAACATCGACAGTTTATCTGAAACTAAAAATTTACCTACAAACTCATCCTTGCCTGCAATATATTTGCGTACTAGACAGCAAAGCCAGTCCATTCCATCTAACTAGAATCCTATTGTTGCATCATTAGCATTCTGCATGCAGAAGTTGCAAGTCAGGCTTTTCTAGAAAATGTGGCAACATAACAATTTGGAGACAAAAAAAAATGAATTATGAGATCATATTTCTTCAAGGATGCAACTTTAACTTACGATGTCTACCGCCACTGTATGACAGATTTAGATCTTGATGAACTAATCCCAACATGTTGGAAGTACCATATAACTATACTTTACGCCAATGCCTATGCAGATAATACCATCTGAACAAATAACAAAATGACAACAGAAGTTCACCTATTATATCAGTACTTATAGTATTGAAAATTATAGAACATAGATTGAAGAACTAAGAATCTATGGAGTGCAATGGACCTGAATATTAGGAGTCGATAAGCTAGGTTGGTCAGTAAAGAAGAGAACTATTCCTCCAATCTCTTGATATAATAGTATCCTCCTCTCATGATGAATTGCATCACATAATGTTTTGCTTAGTTTTGTTATGTCAAATAGACTCTAAAAGACAGGATGCAGCATGTAGGGAAGCTAATATGTAGCAATTTATGTGGACAGCCGGATACAGAGTTTTAGAGCTAAGTTTAGCCTAAAGGTTCTAATTGTATCGATGGGGGAAGGTGGTTTGGTGATACTTTGGACGTTGGTTGTGCTAACAAATTGCTCATGGTTAATAAGCCGTGTCTTTTATGTTGAGAGGTGAGTAGAAAGTTTATAACATTTTACAAATATATGAAAAGTCTTGATGTCTTTTAGGAGTATTTATCTTTACTGTCGTTTATCAGCATTGGTAAAGTAATATATAATTAATAGGAATGTCATGAATAAGGTACCGTTAGAATATTGATATGTATCACTTTTAAATATTCTTTTCAAAAACCTGCAATCTGTTCACATCTTAATACGTTATCAATTTCTTATGGGAAAGCCCATGTTTCACTTCCCTGAATTATGCACAATGAGCTCCTTATAAATAGGAGGTTAGTGAGAGGGTTTGAGCGAAGAAATGACTGACAAAGAGCTAACTGATGTGTTAGAAAGTGTTCGCTTAATGATGGCCCGAAATCAGTTTATTCGGAGGGTGGCTAATGGCAATGTGTTAGATGAACATGTGGAACCGAGTAATGCTGTGGCGCAAGGTTAGTGGGAATTTGTTTACATTTTGTTGCATAAGTTGTGATTTCTTAAGCTATGTTGTTTAGACTGTATATTGGTCTAAATGTTTAAGGATATAAATAGTAAAATTATCCCTGTCATTTATTAGTTACAACTTACGAGTGTTTGGTTCGTCGATGCACACACATTCTTTAGTACGTGGTAGAATTTGCTGTTGTTGATTGGAGGCTGTGTCATTGTATTTTTATGTCTAATATAAAAAACATATGACGTGCTCTGTTGGAAAATATTGGTTGCGCAGTAAAGTAAAACCATTTTGTTGAATGATATGGTTCAGTTTATAATATGAGGTGCTTTCGAATATTGGTTCTTTCATTGATCATAAGATCTATAGTAAGTGGTCTTATGTCGTCACTACCATAGCAAGTCTCGATAAAAATGAAATTAATATGAAAAGTTTATACAATATTAGATATTTATGGCATTGGTTTGTGGACTATAAGGCTTTTAGTGTATTGCATAGAAATGTTTGTATTGTTATCAAGCTCATGACGATTTATATGTTATTCTAACTTTGAAACTGTCTTGAATATTTTTTTGATCCTTGGGTCTTCTTTTTGTAGCATGTTTATTTTGTGAGGATGGTGAGAGTTAGCGTTTTGAATGACGCTCTTAAGAGCATGTACAATGCACCCGCATACTTACACCTCTCTAACGCAAATAAACCTTACACAATCAACAAGTATATACAACCCTTGTGTAATACACGGGTCTGAATGCCTCATTATATCTAAAGACCGAGCCCTTTAATTTAATGTAGAGGTATGCAAGTCATTTAACCCTCAATGCAACCTCTGCGTATTTAATATGAAAGGGAAGGGTTCCTGTAGTTGTAACTCCAAGTATTTAACACTCTATGCACATTAAATGGTGAGTCTTTATGATTCAAGTTCATATTTGATTAATTTTAAATTATAAGCAAACCAAAAGCCTTCCAAAAGTTTAATGTTGAATCTTAATGATATGGACCTACTTATCAAAACCAGTAAACAATTTCTCCGATCTTTGGTTGTGATGTGAAGATTATGATGCTTATTATAATATGTGTGTGAAAATCATTCATATTTATTAGGTAATAAACCCCTCTTTTTTTAATTCTTGCTTAATCTGTGTTTTACTATAATCCAAAATATGGTTTTGTTGTAAACTGTAATTTGTGATGTAACTTTTTTATTTTCTTAGTTTATTTAATGAATTAGGTGTTAATTATGATGTTTAGTATTTATGCATACCAAGTATTTGTTTTTATGCCTCCGTGAAATTTGCTTACACTTCAAGAAATTTGAGCTTTTAAATGGATTGCATGCATTCAAAGGAAAAGGGATCCCAAATAAGGCATTTCTATATAACGACCTAATATTTTTTGATGCCAATGTTGCGTTAGGGCCACAAAGTGTTAATGAGGATTTACAAGAATGGGTTTATGGCCACAAATTGTTCATGAGGATTTACAAGAACATGTTTATGATGATCGCATAATGGCGCATGATGTGGATTTATAAGAACGGGTTTATGTTGGGTTTAATTTAAAACTTAGTTTCTAGAGTTTCTTCTTCTTATGCTAAAGTGTCGTTTACTTTTTCAAAATTGTGACACCAAGAAAAAGCCAGCCACATTTTGCTCATTGTATTATGCAACAAAGCGGTTGTACATGTTTGTACACCAGTTCTTTAGAAACACCCACTAGGATACCCTTGCAAGGCAGAAGGTGATTTTTTTATTCACTTCCTACACTTTTTATCTGAACTTTGATCACATAAAAGGCATTCCTTAAACATCAACATTGCTCGAGAGCTTGAGTCCGTGATTTATAGTTTTTGGTTGGCAATATTAGCTTGGTTTGGAGGTTTTCGGTCTGAATGTAGGTCGATTTGGTAGCAGATTTGTCTTTTAATAGTAATTTCGTAGGCATTATTTTAGTCTAGTGTAATTTTTTACGCGTATTTGAGACAACAACAATAATACCTCAAACATCCATTCCCCTACAACAGTGGTTGGAACCTTACTTCTCTTAGCAACTAAATTGTAATGATATATGTGCGTAGTCCATTATGTGCTTTTAATGTGTGTTTTATTTTTTTTGACAAAGGAACCAAATGAAATGGAGTTCAGCACATCAGATTGTTATCTCGTTTTGGCTTCCAAAAAGTTCAAAGGTGATGACATTTAGTAGGTTGTATCCTTTAAAAAATAAACTTTGGAGGACTCTTAACTTATTCGACTCATTTGACCTATTACCTTTTTATTCACCTCATGAGGTTACTACATGTACAAGTTTCGTTATAAGCTAAACAACCACTACCTTTGAGGTGTATTATAATGTATAGTCTGACCAGAGTCAGGCCTTTATATATGAATAGGAAACAATTGTGAGCATGGTTTTGTGCCGAATCTTATATTTTGATGTATGAAAATTTACAGGTATGGATCTTTGTACTCGCTCTCACCTTCAGTGTACACATTATGAGATAGAAGTTGTTCTCAAACTAGGAAAACATCCTGAATTCGCTTTGGTTGCATCAGTCTGAAACAAGCAGGATGTATTTGATGTTTTAGGTACATCTTCTTTCTAACTCTTGATAATATCTTTATTTAGTTTACTACATTCTGTCCCAAAGAATGAATAGTGGCTCCTATCTTATGCACGGTAGCTTATGTCATCATTCCTTTGAAGATATTACAACTTATGAAGGGGTTTAACGCAACAGCAAACCGTTATAATATCAGGACAAAGGTATGCGAAGAAAAAAATTTATGGCAACAACATGGAGCAACCTCAAAGGTACACTCTATATTAATCATCAAGGCAATGATTTATCGGCGAGTAGGAGTTGCTAATCAACGGGTTGCTTAACTTTTCAAGTTAAGCAATCACGTATTATCATTTCGAGTGTATTCTTGGATAGTTATAGCGGCCCACACGTACGTAAACAAAAAAAAGTAATTTTGATTAAAGGGTTTATTGGTTATGATTAAAAGTTACAAAAAAATGTGTTCTGCTTTTGAATTTTGTAGGAGAAAAGTTTGAAAGTGCACTTTTAATTTATGTATTATATAGTGAATAACATTAGGTTTTGTCTAGATCAAAATCCAGTAAGCAGATATGCCTTGCCAAACAACCCCTTAATTATTTCGTGTTTGGGTAGAGTGAGGTTGAAAATCTTAGGGGTTTTGGTTTCTATGTTTATTGATTAGCTGATGTTTATTTTATGCCCCGTTGGAATTTTCTTATTGAAAACGATATAAGAAAAAAAATGCTTTCTTAGTAATTTTAGTTTCCTGTTAAAATGCTTATTGAGAAATATGTTGTATTCGTCTTAACTAACACGGTTTCTAATTCATTCATGAAACAGATTAACGAGCTTAATTTTTTTTAGAAAAACCCGTATGCATATAAACTCCTAAACATTAAACCTCACATTTCAATTAAATACTCACAAAAACCATAGGCAATCAACAATTAGATACAATCGGTGTGCAATACACGGGTTTGCATGCCTCGTATAGTTAAGAGTGTAACGTGTTTCTTCATCATCCTAGAATGGTAGGAGGTACAATTGATAGCATTTAAGGCTTGCAGTGAAAACTTGTGTAGTTGCGTGTAACATGCTGACACGTATCTAGCATAAAGATATGTTACATTTCAAGGGTACCTTGTCCTCAAGAAGGTAACTACACCCCACAAGTTGTACTCTTTCTAAATTTGATTGATTCTTTGTCTCAAATAAAGAAGAGATGAGTTGAATAGACAAGACATTAATGATCATGACATGTACAATGTAATAATATAAGACTCTAAAATCACCCAAACTGACAAAACATCACATGTCTTATACCACAATCTGACACTATGAGTCTATGACAATTGGGAACCAAATGCCTTTTGGTCAAACGGTATGTGAATGGCCCATCAACCGACTGGTTGTGGGTTTGAGTCTTGATGGAGACATGTGAGATATAATTTATGAGATAGGTGGTATATGTCTTAAAAGTTTGTTGTTCTAAAAAAAACCATGTCAATTGGGAGAGGTGACATGTAGCTTTTGGTTATACCACAATGCCTTGGGATACGAGATGAAAAAATTATGGCGGGTCAAAACCACTTATAAGATGGGATTTTGATATAAAAAATTAAATTTGTTACATTTATAGATATAATCATCCGCTGCCTATGAAGCATCGCAAATTAAAATTTACAATGTATAAACATACCATTTTTTAGAAAAATAGATTTCTTAAATTATGCAGCACTTCCTACACCATATTCGAATTCGACTAATAGTTACGTAATAATATATATTATATTACTACTTAATATTAACCCCAGTCACACTACTAATGTTTATAAGCATAAATAGAATTAACATACAACCTTTTTTACGTCAAATGTACGCATTGCACTACACATTTAAACTACATGCACCTATAGATCTAATATAAGTTTAAGCTATCCCGTTGCTACAGAGCTACATAGATATATAATTATCATCACCAAAATTAAGATCAAGACGTCAACAATATATTGATGTCTTTTAAGCTTACGTGAATTCATGTATGTACCATTTAAATAAGCATACATGTCTCATAACTTTAGACCTGAGATATGAAACTAAAAATGTATAATGGTATTGTCTCATAACTTACTCATTCACTAACTTCCTCTCTGCCAAAACACTTCAAGCTTCATATTAGCTTCACCAAACAAAGTTCTTTGAAAACAATAGGTAAAAAAGACCTAGTATTCAAGCATTTGGGTTGTTGGGTGTACGCTGCACTAGCAAAGAAACATCATTTCATTCAAATATTCTCATCATCCAATATATTGATGCCTTGGGCTGTCGCCTGCTTCGCCTGATACCGTGTCCGACCCACACACCATCTTATTGTAATATTTTGTTCGTTCTTTATGCAACCCACAATAACATGCAACCTAGATTTCCCTGTTTAAAGATTCACGTAAAAAATTTAATGGAGCGGACTCAAGTGCTCGCAAAGGATCGCACATGCGGGGCTGGAGATCGGACGTCACTGTGGGCCATTGGTCTCAAATGTGGGCCTAGGGCAGAACTTCATGGCTAACCATAGGTCGCATGTGTGGGGCCGTATCACGACTTAAACCGTTTACCAAAGGTCGACAATGTTGTGACTACGGGTTTCGGTGTTAATTGGTAGATTGGCAGCACACATGTCAAAGGGGTCAACCTAAATGGTCGTCTGATTGGTGTGGTTGATGGAGGAAGATGGTTGTGGCCGTGCGGAAATCTGATGGTGGAAGATTGTTAGGGTATATCGCACCTGCACACACCGCTCAAACAAACAAAGAATACAAACAATGCTTGCGGAAAGTAAAGAGTGTTGATCCCAATAAACAAATCTTCTTAGCTTGTTAAAGCTTAGTTAACCTAGATAAATCCAAACTAACTATAAGAGAAACTATGATTGTGAATACTACAAGTTATGCGGAATCTAACTTGTAATACTAAGAAGAACAATGAATACTAAACTTTGAATATACTGATTGCTAATATTATGCCTAGGTTACAGAATAACTAACTATGAGATATGAATTCTATGCATATGTCTAACTATGCCGTAGGGTTCCTTTTATACACTAAGGAAACCCTAACAAGCTTACAAAACGCGTACAATGATAAAGCTATCTATAAAATTCCTAAATAACTCATGCATATCAATAATAGCATTACTAACTATATACGACTAACAAAACACTAACTATAACTAAACAAACTAAACTATATCTGGCAGTACTAACAATGTACTAGCAGTACTAACTAATATAACTAACATTAACAAACTACTTAGTCTGTAATTCTTTAATCTTATTTAGCAGCATCATCAACTCTTACCATAGTATAAATTAGCACCTTCAGCAGTATAACTCCAGAAATTCCCAACAATCCTCCTCTAAACTTGATATTTACTTGTCAATCATCAAGTTTCTTCACTGTAATCTCCATAAATACTAAGAGGATGTATCCAAACACTTTACTACTCTTCAAGCAATGATTTGATGAACTTGATAAGCTTAAATGCCATAGTACTTTCTTCTTCAGCTTCTAACTGCAAATTCAGCATCTTCTCTAGTAATTCCTTGACCAGAGGGTACTTCTTTTCCACTAGCATATTAATTTCCATGGGTGTACCATCCATAAACAGAGTGTGAACTCCATAATTTTCATACAATTTCCATCTCATTAATTTCCAATCGAGTTGATTCATCCATAGTTCACCTTTTTCATCTGGGTTAAATATCATCCTTAGATCTCCCTAAAGCAACAAATCATGTCCTTCAAGAGGATGATCTTGAAACCTTTCATGAACTAACCTGTATAGATCATTCAAGTCTTGCCTGTCAAGTCTTCTTAAGAAGGCTTGTGTATCTCCATGATAGCTTGAACTTCCATCAGCTATGGTTAATTTGTAAACATACATGTCTTTTTCTTCCATCTTTCCCAGTAACTGATATTCCCAATTTACAATAGGAGATTTTCTGGATAGTGGCTCATAGTTCACTTTACTGTCATCGTTAGAAATTATCTTTAAGCTTAACCTAAGTTCTTCCTTCTCCTTCTCATACTCTGCTGCTTCTTCTTTTGTAACATCCTTTGCAGATTTCATCACTTTTAATTTTTTAGGTGACTTCTATGTTGCAAATGATCCTGCAACTCTTTTCAATCTTTTACCTGGCTTCTGAGCTTCTTTCTCTAAAATCTTGAATCCTCTTTTGCTGTCTTTCATACAACCCCTGGATTTCTTCATAAGACTTTCCTTTCAACTGACTGTGTTTGTAACCACCCATGTTCTTTAGATAAGTCATCATAAGATTTCTCAACTGTGTTTTAGTAGGTGGTTTGTTTCTGATTGCCTCTGCTCTTTCAGCTGCTAAACCTTTCCTATCCCCTTTCGAAAGAATTCTTCTCTACCAATAACCTGGCCCTTTCTTTAATTGTATACTTCTCTTGTTCTTCTTGTGTCATTCTAGCAGCCAGTTCATAATCAACATCTATCCTTGCCTGCACTTCATTAAACATTTCAGCGTATAACAAAAACAGCAAACAATACAAATACAAATCAACAAAAATATTAGTATGCATTAGAACCTCTTCTTTCTTTCTCTCTCTACTCTAAGTTTTTTCATCCAGTTCTGCTTGAAGAACTTAAGGCTACTTCAGCAATCTCTTTCTATCTATCACCTTGAACCTTTTTATTTGTCTTCTCCACAGGTTCAGTCTCCTGAAGAATACCTTTACCTTTGTCTTTAGGATCAATGGTTGGAAGAGGTTAAAGTGTAGTTATTGATCTGATAGGTCTAGAAGAGTCTTCTACATCTTTAATAGCAACTCCTTTATCCTTAGCTTTCTCTTCCTTCATCTTTATCAAAGTCTGAGCCATAGCCATAGTAACATCCTTATCATCAAAGACTGTCGTTGTTGTAGGAGGAGTCCTTGGTGCAGCTGTACTAACTCCCTCACCAGTAGTATTAACTGCTTCTGTGTCATCAACACCAATCTTTCCTTGGTTCTCTGCATCTTTCTCTTGAACAAAAGCCATTCCTTCATCCACCAGATCATCAAAATCATCAAAATCACTATCTTTAAACATTAGCTTTGTCTTGTCACTTGTCCTCCCCTATTTGGTTGCATCCTCCTCATCCAAATCATTATCAGAAGACTTAACCTGCCTGTATATCCTCCTTCTTGGGTGTGAGATGCTTGACTTCCTCGGTCTTTCTAATTTCTTGACTCTTTTCTTTAGTTTGAGGATCTCCACAGCTTGAGCATCCTTCTCTTTCTCTAAGTCAAGCACCTGTTTTGACAAGTTTGTACACATAGCTATCAATTCTTCTAGTTTTATTCTACCGTCATCACTTCCAGGTGTGTAACCTCCTGGGAGAGGTGAATCATGGGGGTGTAGGTGGTATAATATCCATTAATTCAAAAGTTTGTTCCATCCTGCCCTCCCCACTTCCAAATATGTGACCTTCTAAGAGAGATGGTTCATTGGGCTGTTTAACACTCTCTCAGACCTAGTCTGAGCAGGAGCACCCCCCATGGTTTTTTGGCGCCTGGGACTGCCATCTGTATCCATTCCCTGAGGAATGTCAACATTAGGCATTGCCGTGGTCTGGGTCCTAATTATGTTATCACTGTCCTGTGTTGCAACTAAGCTAGCATCAGTAGTGATAGCCCTTTCCACACTGTCACCCCTTCCTTATGGACAACCTCATCTGCTCTAAGGTCTAGAGGCACACTAGTCTGAGGTAACTCAGTGACCTTTTTGGCTCTCCTATATTTTTGTGTCTTTCTGTGTTTTCTTTGATATATAGATGGAGATGGGAGTATTTGCTCAATGTTAGCTTCAGTCTGAGGTTCATGGGAAACTGTTGGAGGTGTTTCAGTTTGAAGTAGTTCAGTTTGAGGTTCTGAAACATTTGGTTGTGAGGTAGAGGGTGTGGGTTGGGGTTCAGGGGGTGTTACTAAACTTTCACCCTCAGGTGCTTAGTTTTGCACCAACATAGATTCAAAAAGTAGAGTAACTTTTCCTGAAAAACTTTTACTTTACCTTGCCATATTTGAGAAAACCTTTTTAGTATGGCTTGGTGTTTCATAAGTATCATTAAAAGGTTCTGGTAAATCTTTAAGCTGATTATTCAAAAAGAGTTGTAAAAACCTTGGATACATTAAAAACTTCTTTGAATCCAAGTTCCTTAACATACCATCAAAAATCAATTTAGAAAAATTAAAATTTTGACCCTTTGCCAAACATATAACTGCTGAAGCCAAATTGGTTGAAAACTCATTCTAACCAGTTAATTTTGAACTTATACAATGAAGGACGGTATGTATCAGGAATTTCCATTATGGAGAGAATGAACCTTTTTGAAAAGTAAGTTTTGTTGAAAGCTGTTCATACCCCATCAATGCAAGGTTTTCAAAAATTTCATTATTTGTGAGGCAAGTAATACCATCCTCATCATCAAAGAGAAGATCATTTCTCACTGATGATTCTGATATTACTACTGCCTTGCCATCAACTATGGCATGTATTTGCTTAACTGAATTGACTGTTTTGGAAGTGGCAGTATTCCAAAACTGTTCAATATAAAAAGCATAGATAGTGAGACTTACAGTGAGAGCATAGTTGATCGAACATGTAAAGAGGAAGTCCACTATCTGATGAAATTCTGTATTCTCATCGCTCTTTTCCAAATACGCGACCATGTTGTGTTGCTTTACAAAAGCAAGATTAGCCATTAATAATTGAATTTGTCGGTGTGAAAATCGATTAGGGTTTGATTAATTATGAGCTATTGGTATTTATGAAAGATATTGTTTGATTAATAGGCTTATATAGGCACTAAAGAAAACTTAAGAGGAAAGTAGCCGTTAATTTGTCAAAAATTACCCCTGAATAGTATTTAGTAACGGTAACTTTTAGCAGCACTAAGTTAGGCTAGCAGTACTAAGTTTATACTAGCAGTACTAACTTACGCACTTATAGTTTTTGGCAAACTACCAGCCATCAACGGATTTGAGAATTCTTTACCAGTCGCCGTTTGCCCTGGAATAGCCAAATCTTTCTTGTTTGTTAGACATGGTGAATTGATGACCATTTGTTATGTGGTGAAAACCAACATGTGAAACATCAGTAGTATTAACAAAGTCACCAACATTCACACCAAATTAGCATATCCATTATTAATCAAATAACTTTTAAGCCCTAATCCTGCAAAATGTTAGTTCCAAACACAAAGAAACACAATCCAAACCATTTTACATTTTGCTCATAGTAACTGACAGTATTAACTTTTAAGCTTAGCAGTACTAAGTATCAGTTACCAGAATAAACCCATTTTCATCACTTGGTAGTTCTTGCACTCCATTCTAAGCATCCATGATGTATAATCCGCTGCACTTATACACATAGTTCCATATAGCCTTCCCTCAAATAAAGCTTCTATGTGTATTATCAGCTATGGCAATTCACAGATACAGCAGCACTAACTAAGCCTAGCAGCAGTAATGTTTGTACTAGCAGTACAAAGTTTCACCTGACAGAATTAACTAAGCCCAGCAGTATTAAATAACTTGGCATCATATTTGCTTTTCAATACCAACTCAAACATCATATGTGTATAAGCCTTTGTACCTTTACACAACTAACCTCCCCTTAATCCATGCTCTAAGGATTAAGCATACCAATGCTTGCAACCAAAAAGTTAAACTTGCTAACATCAAAAGCCTTTGTTAGAAGATCTGCAACATTATGGTCTGTGTGAATCTTGATCACCTGAATTAACTTCTTCTCATAAGAATCTCTGATGAAATGGTGCCTAATCTCTATGTGCTTGGTTTTAGAATGAAACACTCGATTCTTCACAATACAAATGGTGCTTTCAGCAAAACCTTTTCTAGAAGTTCTACCTTTACCATCTCTAAAGGAAACAAAACCACCATCATAATCTTCATAGTCAGTAAGATAGCATTTGTTTCCAGTCATGTGCCTTGAGCACCAACTGTCAATAAATCTTTTTTCCTTGTACTCCTTCTACTGTGGCTTGCCCTGCACATAAAATAAGAGAATTAGACTCTTTTGGGGATCCAAGCC
>BQNB010145295.1:0-16737 GCA_026074375.1 Tanacetum coccineum
TATCAAAGATAGATACCTGAATTCTTAAAATCTAATCCTCATAATTTTTTCTGGGTGGTATAAGTATGCTAGTAATGTTATCAATCCAGAGTCAGATTGCTTATGTGTGATAAGTAAAATGTCATTTCAAAAGATTTTCTTTTAACTTTTTTTAACTTTAACTTTTCCAGTTTATCTCCCCCAATACTTAACATGAGCATTGTCCTCAATATGAAAATATTATAGAGAAAACTAAAATGGGAAAGTGAAATAATACTTCTCAATTGTGATTGATATTCTGAATCTTTGGTTCACGTCATTTCGTCTTGCGTCCTTCTCTTTTTCTTTAACCTGTTACAAATATAAACATTGCATAGCATACAAATAATAATAGTAATATTCCTAATTAATTATTAATATAAAGTACGATAATATTGTTTTAATGCCAACGAAGGCATTTTACACACCATAATAATAATAATAATAATGTTTAAAAAATTGTTTTTAAAACACACGTGACCTGAAACATGCGGTCACACAACCAACTTGTGTCGTCTCGACACTACTCATCATCATCCTGCTGCTGCTGATACTGCGGTGGAGGTGGGTACTGCTAGGGGTGTGCACGGTTCGGTTTGGGTCGGTTTTTGGCTAAAACCGAAACCGAACCGAAATATTCGATTTTTATAAAACCGAAACCGCTCGGTTTTTGGCGGTTCGGTTTTTTCGGTTTCAAACCGTTTAAATTTGGTTTTTGCTAATTTATATTAATAAACTTGTTTTACGTAGAAAATTGGTTATTATTTTTTATTTTTTTTGTCAATATGAGCCTAATAATGTTTACACAAATTTTTACAATTATACACATATAAATGAGACACACATACATGTTTATACACATAGTATGATCATTGTCATTGTAACGACATATTGTCAAGTAAACACACGTACACGACAAACATATATATAAACATTACGATAATATATATTATAATAATTTCATCCATAAAATAAATATAAATTTAAAATTTTTAGTTATCATTTATTTATTTATATTATATTAATTATATATTATTATAAAACTGGTTTGGTTTGGTTCGGTTCGGTTTTTACGGTTCGGTTTTTGAACAAAAACCGAAACCGAACCGAAATTTTTTGGTTTTTGAAAAATTAAAAGCCAAACCCTCGGTTTCTAGTTTCGGTCGGTTTTTTCGGTTTCTTCTGCTCATCCCTAGTTACTATGGTATACTTTTGAACTTTTACTTCACATTAAACTATAAGTAAATAGTGTCATAGCCATTTTATGTCAGTTTTTAATGTATGTAGCCTTTTGAATCATAGATATCGACCGTGTATGTCTTTTCTCTAAACAAACAATAATCATCGATCATCATGTCCCTCGTATTAAAAGTTGTAGCCTTTTGAATCATAGCTAATTACGTGTATTTCTATTTTTTGTGTCCCACTTATGTATATTGGATCATTGGTCATCATGTCCCTTGTATTAAAAGTTGTAGTCCTTGGATTGTTGGACATACGCATAGCTGAAATTATACAAAGGTGAAACATATTACGACAAAAATAGCCGAAGAGTACATCCACAAACATATGTTTAGCTGAAATTATACAAAGGTGAAACATATTACGAAAAAAATAGCCGAATAGTACATCCACAAACATATGTTGTTCACTTGTTATTGGTGTGTTTTGATAAACTTTTCTCTTTCATTTTTGATTAAGCCAATCACATGCGGGAAAGGGAAGCTGTTTGTGTTGTTGAATTTAATCAAGCTATTCTTGTGGAGGAACGTTTTTTAAAGCAAAAAGCCAAAATTAATTACAATTCGTTTGCCAATACTATACAAAATGGGTTAAAAACATGGATAAATGATGCAATAAAATAACTATTTGATGTCATCAAATACTCCCCTACTTGAATCCTTACTTGTCCTCAAGTAGCCTTTTAGTAAGATTATCAAAATGTATCCCTAAAGATTTTTTCCGTTATAAGAATTTATATAGATCTATACAAGTAACAAAACCAAACACCTTACGAAAATAGGACGAATGAAACAATTCAAATCACTCAACTAATCTATGTGGTAACATGTAACTAATTCGCTCAATTGCTTGGTCGTGATGAGTATTCTATCATAAGCTTGGCAAGGATACATATCACCAACTCTAAACTAAGGAGTAACAAGATTAATAAAGGTAAATATGGATTTGTATGAGAATGCTTAGGGTTATTACCTAGCTAATCTTTATCGATACCAAAATTCTATGAGGGCAACAAAGACCACACCTACACACCATTAACAACGGATAAAACACATGATGAATGCACACTCCCACCTTGAATAAGCTAAAGAAGAAAGGAATAGTAGAGTAATAAATGGTATGAACTTCTAACTTTCACCAATAGTAAATAAAACCCACAAGGTAGCTGAGACAGCATACATGGTCATAACGACGGAATAATACATGCACGGGCACGAACACATCCACAAAATCGCATAAAACCCATGGTTAATGAATTAGGAAAGGGAATTAAGCTTATTTATAAATAAAAATTATACAAAACCAATAGATAAATCTAAAAATACAAGTATGCTAGACACTTTAATCCCCCGTGTACAGATGATAAAGACACAACTATTTATAACGTCTTGATCATAGATCAAAAACAACTACCTAAGTTTGCGTTCTCGTAACGGTCAACTTCCCATTCATCCCAATACTTTACATACTCTACAAGGCAAGTGGTGATATCTTCCACTTTACATCGTTGATTTTTTTAGACGTATCAACGAATAATCGATCCTTTCGAGTAATTCCTTCGTAAATTGCTCTTGAAACATTATCTTCAAACTTTCCTTCTTTTTTTTCTTTTTTTTTACCAAAAATTTCTTCAAACCTCGATGTAGTTTCACCATCTTCATGATCATAATAATTCCAGATAATTTCTTTGATAGTTCTTCATTCTTCGGACTCATCAATAATTGTGATGGTAGTAAAAATACATGAGTTTTGACTATAATATACATTCCCATTTGCGATGTGCAAATTTCTTCCAACCGTACCAAAATAGACACAAGACTCGGGAAATACAAACTTTACACTTTAAGCAACTAGCAACTGTAAAATAAACTTAATCTAACAGGGTAGGCTAAGGTGTAAAGGTGTAACGAAACAAATAATTGGTGTAGTTCCTAAAGGATTGGCTCTACGGGTTATTTTAGGGAATCTTACTCTTAAAGTGAGAGTAAACAAAGGGTTTATACAGGGGTTAACTAACCAGTGTAGTTAGTTAATAAGCAACATGTAAAGGCGATTTGGGTGTAATCCTAAAATTTATCAATTTAAAAAAGTTACTCTATCTAAATCCATAGTACTTATCACTGCGATCTCGAATAGATATACCAAGCCAAGTTCTAAAGTCTACAACATCACCGGCACAATAAAAGGAGTAGGAAAATTTTGTGAGAGTGGTGATGGTGGTGCTATGGTGTTCGGCAGCAGCAAGAGAAGGGAAGGAAGAGAGGATTTTTGAATTCTTGTGAAATGAAGAGGCTATGCATGTATGGAAAATAGAGTGCAATGAGTGAGTTTATAGAAAAGAGGAAGATGTTGTGTGTGGGTTTGTAGAAGCCGGCCATAGGGCCTTGGGTTTGTAAAAAATTTTTATTTTTTTATTTTTATTATGTGTATAATTTAATTAAAGTGTGTAAGGTTAATTAAGAAGAAGGTAAAGTTTTAAGGTAAAAACGCGAGTTTTAGCAAGAATTTATGTAAACGCGAAACACAACGGAAAAATGAAAATGATGAAGATTGTAATCATCGGGGAATATTATGAGATTATTAAATCACTTAAGATGCGAAGACGGAATAGATTCCTAAATACGGCTCACGCAAAGCTAAGAACGAGAAATTCTTACTAAATCGGGTAAACGTAAAATTAATAACTTTGCTTAAAAATGAAAATAGAAATAAAGTTCGGAGTAAATAGTGACCTTAAATACAGAATGTTACAAAAACAAAGATTGGATAACGTCCAGAAGGTCAATACGCCATATCCATGAGGTTTGGATATGCCGTATCGGCCATCTGGGAAGACAGACTCAATAAAAATTAAAAATACATTCCGGGTTGTCTCCCAGCAAGCACTTTTGTTTATAGAAAAGTCTTTAAGTTAGACTTCCCCTAATTTAATCCTATCCTTATAAAACAATTTGGGGTCGAACGGGATGCCAAATGGCACATATAAATTTTTGATTAGGAAAATGAATGACATCCCTTTGTTAAGATGATTCCAAGTCATGATATTAAAATTTAGTCCATTGATAAAAGTTTCAGTTTTGAAAAATTTATTAGATGTATCATGACTTGTTTCGAAAAGCTTATTTGACCTATGTGCATAGGCACCAACATCGGTATTTATTACATCAGGTAACGGTTTGACAAATAAATTCCCCGAAGAGTGTTCAATATCTAGTTTATCATCATCATCATCATTGTCCTTATCCGATTTTGAATCATTGTGATCAATTACGTTAAAATGGAATAGATCATTAAAGTTTAAAATGTTTTGTTCCTTTTTATCACATTCAGACAATGATGTTTCATCTTTTAAATTAAATTCATCGATATGTTGAGGACTTACAGTAGGTTTAGTTAAGAAATCTAATTTAGACGTTAGACCATTATTATAAACAATGACTGGAAAATCATTCTCAAAATCATTAAAGAAGTCTAAATTATCAAAACAACTTACCGTAGGCTCGGGTGGTAGGAACGAAGGCATATTGACTTTATCATTATTGTTTTTCGAATCCGTTTTTAAATTGTTGACAAAAATTATTTTATAGGAAAATGAATTTTCGTCATAAATTACCGTGTAATCTTCATCGTCGGATTCATCGAACGATATTCTAAAGTTAATTTTATCGTTAACGGAACTTACTGTGGGTTCACAAGAGAGCGTAACTTCAAATGTTAACGCATCATTAAGGACTATAGCTGGGAATTCAGTTCAACAGATCTGAGGTCGTGAACGTCTTCATTATACCAGATCTTACCATACGTAGCAGTTTCCTAGTTATACACCTTACCACGCCTATGAGCTTATTCTTCCTCAAGCCTGATATACTCTTTCATAGTAATGTTGGGGTCGTCCATTTTAACCTGTAATAAAATAGCTAGGAAAAAAACTGTCAAATAGCTTAATACGCCGTATTCAGTGAACTGAATACGCCGTATTTAATGAACTGAATACGCCGTATTGATGATAGAGTCGAATACGCTGTATTGGTTTGAAAAACATTTATACGCCGTATCCAAGAAAAGGAATACGCCATATTGAGTATTCGACTCAGAAGGTTATATCGAACTGTAATAATACACATAAACACACAATATGCAAAATATACAATGTAGAAATCAAACACACAAATATGCAAATTAATCTAAACTAAATTAACTAAAACACTAATTTGAGATAAAGAATGATATAGGGTATGGATCTTCTAACTTTCACCAATAGTAATAAACCAACAAGACAACTGAGATATGTATACATGGCCATAACGACAGAATAGACATGCATGCTCGTATACATCCTTGTTTGCGTAAAACCCATGGTTAATGATTAGGAAAGGGAAATAAATTTTTGTTAAATAAAAATTACAAAGCAAATAGATTAAGACTAAGATATAAGTTGCTATACACTTTTCTTGACCGTTACCATGATTAAGACACAACTATTTATAGACGTCTTGATCATAGATAAAAAAAAACAACCTAAGTTGGCATTCCCGTAATGGTCAACTTCCCTTACATCCCATACTTTACATACTTTACATGGCAAGTGGCGATATCTACCACTTTATACAAAACTTTACATCGTTGATTTTTTTAAGCATCAATGAATAATCGATCCTTCATATGATTCCTTCGGTATAAGCTTTTGCGAAACGATTATCTTCAAACTTTCTTCCTCTTTTTTTGGTTGCGCTTTTCTGATTTTTTTGATGATAAATTAACTACGAAACTCGGTGTAATTTCACCATCTTCACGATCATAATAACTCCGAATAATTCCTTCGGTAATTCTTCATTCTTCGGACATACCATTAATTGTGATGGTAGTAAAAATACATGAGCTTTAACTACTTTATACATTCCTATTTGCAATGTGCAAATTTCTTTCCAACCGTACCAAAGATAGAAAATGACACAAGACTCGGGAAATACATACTTTACACTTTAAGCAACTAGCAACTGTAAATAGACTTAATCTAACAGGGTAGGCTAAGGTGTAAAGGTGTAACGAAACAAATATTGGTGTAATTCCTAAAGGATTGGCTCTACGGGTTTTTCTAGGGGTATCTTACTCTTATAATGAGAGTAAACAAAGGGTTTAAACGGGGGTTAACTAACCAGTGTAGTTAGTTAATAAACAACATGTATAGGCTTTTTGGGTGTAATCCTAAAATTTACCAATTTAAACAAGTTACTCCATCTAAATCCATAGTACTCATCATTGTGATCTCGAATAGATATACCAAGCCAAGTTCTAAAGTCTACTACATCACCGGCACACTCACATTTTGTGGAATTTTGGTAAACATTTGGAAACGTATAAGGTTAAATCCTCACAATATCTAACAAGGGTTGTTGTGTGCGGGTTATGTAACAGGTAATTTTACAAAAGTATGCTTGAAAAAACTTTAAATTCTAGCAATAATTTAAGCATTTTAGTGTGAAAAATAGGATAAGTAAACATTCTAATTTCATCCCCCCACTTGAATTATACAACGTCCTTATTGTATAGGTAAAATGTTAAAAAAACAAGAATTAAAAAGAATTAGAATGAGAAACTCCCCTGATAGTTGCTCGGTAGTGATTCTCCATGTTGATTTATTGAGCAAGAATTCTAGATCGTACATAATCCACCAATATTGTTGATTTTTTTTCCTTGAGGTCCTGTGAAAAATATAGGAAAAACAATGCATTCATATCTCTGTATCTACGGTTAATTGAAACTAAACTATACAAAACTAAATACGGGTCAGTCTGGTGAATACGCCGTATCAGGTGCATGAATACGCCGTATTGCCAGAACTGACAATAATGTTTTAAAGTGCATTAAAAAGTAAAGGACTGATAACGTCCAGACAATCAATGCGCCGTACGGTATGGAGCGGATACGCTGTATTGATGTCTGGGAAGACAAACTCGATAAAATTAAATGACAATCCGGGTTGTCTCCCAGGAAGCACTTTTGTTTACAGCAAAGTCTTTAAGTTAGACTTGTTCTTCAGCTCTTCACGATTGTAAACACTCTCTCTTCTCAATTCCGCTCTCAATTTGGATAGGGTGCTTGGTTCCATAATCAATCAATGAGATATGGTGTTGAACTTACTATCAGGCTTGATTCTATCATGCACAAACAAATCAAAATCATCACACCATAATATATACATCAAAAGATAAGCAGTTTTAAGTTTAGGTACATCATGATATGAATAATATAAATGTACAGAGGATAAAAACAAAAAGATAAGGAGTAGAGGGATCATGGGTCTGGATACTGCGTGTCCTGCTGGGCTGTGGAGGTGCTGGCCTCTCCAGTCCTCTATCTAGTGCGTCTCTCGAAGGCAGCTGGTGAGCTCCCTCGAAAGGTCCTATTAAATGCTTGATAAGTCTGCTCGCTAGCCTCCATGAGCTGTGTCATACAACTAATCATCCACATGGATAATCTACCCTGGTCGGTCATTGATCTCTCCACAAGTCCATGCAAACTCACGATATCTTGACATAGGCCATGTACATCCTCCTCAAGTCTCCCTAATATCTGGGGCATGGTCTTGCCTGCAGCTGGAGGTGGTAGTGGTGGTGGCTGAGGTGCCTGTATAGGTTCTGGAACAGCCTGAGCACCCTCGTCAATGGCAGGAGCATCCTCAACAGCCTTATAGGCACCAGCCGCAACATCCGGCTGCCTCTCTGGTCCCGGGGCTACCCAAGCCCAAGTGTCATCAATCTCTATATAAATTTGAAGTTTCACACGCTTAGTCATGTCAATAACAGTGAGGTCTCATATAATCATAGTCAATCCCTAGAGTATCTCCTCAGTAAGCAAACCAAAATGCTCAGCCAAATGAGCAATAAACTGACCCCCTAATATCATAGCCCCCTGCTTCCTCTTCAAAGCAAACAAACTCAAGTACCTAGCCAATAGATAAAGGACATTGACTTAGTCAACATCCATCCCTCTTAAATAAAATAAATCAGTCATGGTCACCTTCTTAGGTGCCTGACTCCTCCTAGCAATGCTACAAGCAATCAATCTATGGCACAACCTTAGTATAGGATCCCTGATAAGAGTATAGGAAGGGGCAGTGCCTAGAAAATCTCCAGCAGATGAAATCCCTATCCAGTAAGCACTCAGATCCCCCTTGTCGGGGATCTGCCTCGCACTCTTGGCCTAGTATGCACCGAATCCAACAGTCTCTAACTCCTCTAATGTATGTAGTCTCAAGGCTAAAATAAACTGCCTCTAGCTCATGCGACACCTAGCTCCTCCTAACTGAAACTATAGAGCCCCAATAGTATTTAGATCAAGCACCGCCTCTCCAAACCTAAATATACTAAAGAACTCTTGAATGAGCTCGTGTACCAATGGGCCTCTAATATCAAATAGTCGCCTCTAAGCTCGGCTAATAAATAAACTCTGTCGTTGACCATCCATGTGCTTCATCAACATCCTATCACTTAATCCCTCAGCCATCAAATCTGGTAATCCCCCAAAATCAAATACCTGAACCCTATGCACCTCTCTCTTATATATCCTAGCCAACCTCATCTCAAAATCTGCTATATCTGCATCAGTGTACTGTAACCCCTCCAACCTAAGGTACTAATGCCTCTGATCTCTAGGTGGAAGAGCCATATTTGTAAAATCAACGAGATTATTATAAATTTTAATCATTCTATTCTGAGAGAGGATACGACGTATTCATAAATGGATACACCGTATATAAAGATTTATAGTTAATACGCCATATTCACTTTAGTCAATACGACATATGGGACTTAAGACGCAGGATCTTTATTTACCAATACGCCGTATTCATTTTACCGAATAAGTCGTATTGAGTTTTTTTTAAAAATTGGGTAAAATTGAGCTAATACGCTGTATCCATGTGTGTGGATACGTCGTATTGTTCTGCAGTTAAAAATGAAAGAGGGTTTCCCTTTCCACCTATTTTGAACCATTATACCAAAACAATGTTGGGACTTAAAAGACTTCATGGATTCTTAGAAGTTACTACTGCTCAGGTACGTAATGGAAATTTTGCTAAGTAGTTAGTACTGGTAGTATAATGTTACCATTGCTAGTTACTACTGTTAGTATAATTTAGTACTGATAGCATAAAGTTACTGCTGTTAGTTGAAGTTAGAATGTCTCCGTGTTTGAAGAATAAAATATAAGCTAAGTAGTTGTACTGCTGTTTGTAAATGTTTAAGATGCTAGTGTCAAGTACTACTGTTAGTATATATTAGTACTGCTAGTACTAATGTTACTACTGCTTATGTTTATTAGTGCTGCTGGTGAAAGGATTACAACTGTTTGAAGACTTTCTACTATCAAGAGGATAAAGACGAATTAAAGAGATAAAGATTGTTTGGAGAACAAGAATACTTGTAAAGATAAGTATTGAGATATTTATGTACAAGATATACATAATGTATTTATTTAAAAGATTATGTTTATGTTTAGAAAAGATTAAGATATCTTAGGAATGTATTGTAAGCCGACTAGGACTCCTTAGTCTATAAAAGGAGGCTCTAGGGCATTAGTTGAGATCATCAGTTTTGCATATAAGTCTTCATAGTTGTCAAAGTCGATTAAGAAAAGCTTCAAGGTTGTAAACCCTAGTACTAAGTGAAGAGTACTCGTATTATTAATCTAATAATATTGGAGCATTTGGTTATATCTTTATTTGTTCAAGATTACTATTTTATTCATAATACTTCTAGGTATTAAGGTGTAGATTCCGCATACACTTTAATATACATACAAAGTTTCTACAACAAGTTATTTTGGATTTATCCAAGGTAATTTAACCTTAGACAACCTAAGGAATCGATCTAGGTTTAGGATCAACAAGTGGTATCAGAGCTTTGCTTTGAGAAACTTTGATCTAGAAGACATGGAGTTTGAATCTACAAATAGTGGTACTACTGCAAAGCTTCCCATACTCAAACTGGGTGAGTATGAGATGTGGGTTATAAGGATTAAGCAGTACTTCTAGATCCAAGACTATGCACTCTGGGAGGTGATAGAAAATGGTGATTCATGGGTGTCAGTACCACAAACAATACAGGAAGAAGGTACATCAGTTACAAAAGTTTGTATATACTTGTAACTGCTAAAGAGAAGACAAATAAAAAGATTGATGTCAAGGCTAGGGGTTTGCTACTCATGGCTCTTCCCAATGAGCATCAACTTACATTCAATCAGTATCCAGATGCTAAATCAATGTTTGCTGCCATTAAAACAAGATTTGGAGGTAATGCAGCTACCAAGAAAACTCAGAAAACACTCTTGAAGCAATAGTATGAGAATTTCAGTGCATAAAGTGCAGAGGTCTCTTGACGTATTTTCAATAGGCTTAGAAGATAGCTGTAGCTTGCTATCTTGGGTGTGTTCATTTCCAAGTAGACTAAACTCAAATTTTATGAGCAGATTACCACCTGAGTGGTACTATCATGTAGTTGTATGGATGAATAAGCCTGTGGTTGTGATATAAGACATATATGATTTGTACAACACTTCAAAATTGTTGAACAAAAGGGTAAAGAAATATGTTGGTACAAGTGTGGTGCTCAAAAATTGGCCTTCATGAATGCTCCATGACTAGCAGTACTAATGATGCTAACCATGCTGTCCACAAGTTAGTTTACTGCTAGCTCTTAATGTTTAATGTGCAGTCCATAAGTTGTACTGCAAGTGTCATGATAATACCGTGTATGCCTTTCATGGTTAAATTCCCAATGGTTCTAATGTCCTACACAAGGACTTAGGAGCAAATTCTTAAAGATGATTTGAGAAGTAATGGATTGGACAAGTGGCAGTCTCTTGCTAAGTGTAAGAGCAAAGAAGTACTATCAGAGGACAAGCAAGAAGATTTTAATTAATGCTAATGACACTGCTGGATATTATAAATCTAAGGTGGAGTGTACAACTGTCATAAGTTGGGACACTTTTCCAGGGATTGTAGAGTACCAAGAAGCAAGGAAGGTCAGTTTAGAAATCAAGACAACACCAGGAAGCAAGGAAACAATGAAGACACATCTTCAAAGGAAATGTTGGCTATAGATGGTGTAGGTTTTGATTGGAGTGACATGGCAGAAGAACAAGTTCAGACAAACATGGCTCTAATGGCATTTTCAGACTCAGAGGTATACACTGATAAAACTTGCTCTAAAACATGTCTGAAAAACTATGAAACTCTTAAGAAATAGTGTGATGATTTGATTGTTAAGCTTAATCAAACTGAATTTACAGCAGCTACTTATAAAAGAGGTTTAGCAACAGTAGAAGCTCAACTAATCACATATAGGAAGAATGAGGTTCTTTTTAGTGAAGAAGTTGCAGTTCTTAAAAGAGAAGTAGCTTGTAAAGACTATGAAATAAATGTGCTTAAAAGTGAGTTTGAAAAAGTTAAGCAAGAAAAAGATGGCATTGATTTTAAAATTAAGAAATTTGATAAGGCCTCAAAAGACTTAGATCAGTTGTTAGGAAGTCAGATAACTGACAAAAGTAAAAAAGGGTTTGGGGTATAGTGCAGTTCCTCCACCTCATCCTTTAATCTATAATAGACCTAAAAAGCTTGATCTATCTTATTCTTGTCTTGATGAATTCAAAGAGCCTGAATTCAACGGTTATGGTCCTGAGAATAGTGAGCAAGAGTCTAATGAAGTTTGTGATAAAAAATTAGATAATTCTAAGGAAAATTCTGATGAGTCTTTGGTAGAAGAACAAATACCATAAGACAAAAGTAGCTTTGTTGAATCTTTACTTAATGTTGATAAAGAAACTGTTTTTCCTTATAATAAAAAGGTAGAGTCCACAAAACCTAAAAATCATGAAAAACCAGTTAAAAAGTCAGTTGGGTATGGAGAAATGTATAGATCACAATCTCCTAGAGGGAATCAGAGGAATTGGAATGGACAGAAATCCAATCAACTAGGAAAAGATTTTATGACGTATAACAAGGCTTGCTTTATATGTGGAAGTTTTAATCATTTGCAGATTAATTGTGATAATCATCAAAGAAGAAGCATAGTATCTAGAAATAACTACAATAGGGTGGATGCTAAAACCACACACCCTAATGTACTCAGGAATATGTCTCCAAAAACAATTATGTTGAAAACTGGCCTCACACAACTTAATACTGTTAGGCCAGTTAATACTGCTCGCCCCAAAACAGCAATTCATAGTGCTAATTCAAAAACACATTTTTCTAAACAAGCACAAACAACTGCTAAAAGGCCCTTTTATAAGCAAACATCAATAACTAGAAGATTTAGTGCATGTATTTAAAAAGACATTTTTATACTGGAAGGCCTTATAGCAGTTATTACGCTAGGTCATATTATGGTAGGTCAATGGTTCTTGTTATGATTACAGCACTTTTGTAAGACAATAGCTATCTTAGTTAATTAAAATCAACTTTATGAGAGACAATGACTATGAATACTTTGTGCTATTGCGGAATCTTAACAATAAGTACTGGAATGAGGAACTCAATGTGAAACTTTTGCTAGTTGCTATTAATTTCTATTTAGCAATTCTATTTCAATATCTTCCTAATACATTGTGTACGCAGGGTTCCTTTTATACACCTAAGGAAACCCTAATAGGTTTTACAAACGTTTGTAAAAGGATAAGCATATAGTTCTATGATATTTTCTAGATATCTCTAAGATAAAATATGTATAAAAAATATTCTGTTACATAACAGGACTTACTAGACCAGGCCAGATACTAACTATGTTAATGCCAGACTTAACTTAGTACTGGCAGACTTTAACTAAGTCTACCAGACTTAACTCTATCTACCAGATCCTTAAGTTTGTTTTTTATTTCCTAACAATCCTCCCCTAACTTAAACTTCACTTATGATCTTCAAGTTTCTTTGACTACCTTCATTATGATCTTCCTAAGGATTTTGTGAGCATTATCTTTAGAATTATTCTTGAACTGCAACATGATGATCCTTCCTGTTATAAACAAGTTTCTTGACTTCTTTCTAGCAAACTCATGAAATTCATTCACTACCTGATCTTTGCAGCAAACTATTTTCTAAGTATCATAATCAGCCTCTTTTACAGCAACAAGTAATATCTCTTTAACAACACTTTAATAAGCAGCAAAATTGACTATATGTACATCAAAATCATAAAGTTTTAGGCTATTCTCATCATTCCAGGTGTGTTAAACTCCTGTGAGAGTGAATCATTGAAAATTTATATGGATTTGTTTCGCCTCTTTAACAGGTTAGCCATTTACTCTAGATGTAACCAATGTTTGGTTGATAAACCATGGTACATTGATAACCATTTCAACTCTTAGTACATGAAAGATGGTGAGGTTGACATACCAATCTGATTTTTTAGGAATCATCAACTATCAACGGATTTGATTAAGCCTTTACCAAGTAACCATTTGCTCTTGGGCTAGCTATTCCTTTGGTAGAATCATGACATCACCCTGGTAGATTAATAACCAGTTCAACTTTTTGAACATGAATCATTGGTAAGTTGTGTACCATCCAGTTTTTGTAAACTGTTAACCATCAACGGATTTGAGAAGTCTTTACCAAAACCGTTTGCTTTGGACTAGCCAGTCCTTATGCCTATTAAGCATGGTGAACTGATGACCATTTGTTGTGTGGTGGTTAGCCAACACCCAAACCCTTCTCTCTTCCACTATAGTTCACAGCTTCCAACATATGTTCACATCTACTGACAACTCCATCATTTTCTAACACCAGCTTGCTTCTCTATCATTTTCAAAAGTTTATAACAATCCTCATTCATCTTTCCATCCAGAAGCTTCATTTTCAGCATAGTTTGACATACATTAGCTGATAAAGGAATATTTTCTTTCTGGCCTAAATATAAATATTAGCTAAGTTTGGTCTAAACAATGCACTCTGCTCAGGTTTCATAGTATCTCCAACTTAGTATCTTTTGTTGACCTGGTAAGCTCCAAACTAAATCAGTACTAAGAGGTGCATCAAACATTGTCTTCAAGTTTTCCCAAAACACCCTCTCATAATCATCTGTTGGACCCTCTGTACCATATCTCTTCATCATAATCCTGTACAATTCTGTAAGATCTTCTCTTGATATTTCTTTAAGCATGGCTCCCAAGCTCATATAAACCTTATCAGTACCATTTTCCCTTACTATTTGATATACACCTTTCTTGCCTTGCTTGATGATCTTATAGCTTGCTATACTAGGGGATTTAACAGCTACAGGAACAGGATTAATTGGAACATTTGTACCTGAAGAAGAATCATCTTCTTCACTAGCTTCATCTTTTTCAGCTTCATCCTTAGCAGTGTGTAACCCTTTCCTTGCTATCTGTTTCCTTCTTTTTCCCATTTTCTTTACAGGCTCTTTTTCCTTTTCTTCTGTAGATTGTGCATCTTTATCATCAATCTTTTGCCTTTTAGTAGTTTTTGTCTGAAGCTCTTCACCAAATCTTTTCAACTCAGCCTTTGTAGCTTTAAGACTCATAGGAACAAAAGTATCAACTTGCTTAACCAGCTTATCAAATTCTTCTTTAATCTCCTCAAACTTCAACTTCTTCAACTGAGAAAGCTTCCATGTTCCTTGATTCTTCAGATAATTTGACATGTAAATCCTCAACTGTGACTGAGTCATAGGCTTACTTCTTTTTGCTTTTGCCCTTTCTTCTGCAAAGTACTTCTTTCTTTGATTTACTAAGTCCACCATTCTCTTTGCAAAGTCTTCTTCAGACATATCTTTTGCTATAACACTTTTTGCTAACTCTGCATTTGCCTCAAGCTTAGCTCTAATAGCATCCCAATCTTCTTCAGTATAATGTTGAGCTTCAAACTGAACTTGAGCTTTTCTTTGCTTTTGTTGCTCAGTTAACTCTTCTTCTTCTGCCAATCTTTTAGCTAATAAAGCATCCAAATGAACTTGTTTGGCAGTTTCTTTTTCCTCTAGATTTTGCAATCTTATGGCTTCTGTAAAACTAGCTTCTTCTTGTTGAATTTATTCTTTAGTTCTTTTGGGAGCTTGAGTCTCTTCAACAATCATTGGAGCTTTTCCTTCCCTTTGGGCTCTATCAGAACTAACTGGTCCACTACCAGTACTAAATCCTAAGCCACTAGTATTAACTAAGCCAATAGTATTAACTTCTTTAAAGCCAGTACTAATGTCTTCAAAGTCTTTTCCCTTAAGCTCTTTTCTCCTCTTGTATCTTTTACCCTTATCAACTAATTTTGACCTAAGAGAAGCAACATTTAACAGAGTTTTAGTTTCTTCTAAGGTTGTAGGGCTGATTTCTTCTTCCTGAGCCTCTCCTGAAGGTTTAGTAGGAGTAACAAAAGAAACTAGAGGATCATCATCAATGTCCTTAAATATGCACTTCCTTCAGGTTTCTTAAGAAATCCCACCTGATTATGCTTAGGTACGAAATCCATTATAGTAGAACGGTTGTGATTCTTGGTGATTATCAGCAGGTTTTGACGCATTTTGGTAACTTAGTACTGATTGGAACTGCTAATTGACTTTATATGTGAGAAATAATGAATTTCAATTATCCCTCTGACAAAATATGCTCTTTTTAATGAAGAAAACTATTGTAGGTGAGATAAAATAGTAAATATCCAATTTTGTATCATTATCCGCTTAAATATCCCCGCAATTTTCTCTAACGATTATATTTAGAGAAAAGTCAAAGTTGTGAGACCAAACAGTACTAACGACTAGTTACCAGTATTAATATTGGCCTACCAGACTTAAGTCTGGTCAACCAGTATTAACAATTGATTGTCAGAACTAACAATAAGATTACCAGGATTAACATTGGCCTACCAGACTTAAATCTGGTCAACCAGTATTAACAATTTATTGTCAGAACTAACAATAAACTTACCAGGATTAACTAGTAAACTACCAGAATTAAAATTGACAATACCATAATGAACTTTTGCACAACTTCAGTTCAACTTTAATCCATGCTCCAATGCAATCCAAGTATAACCTGAAAATGTTAAGCCACACACAAAATATACTACAAAATGACTTTAAAACACTTATTACTACTAGGTCTATGACTACTATAATTAAGATAATCTATCATTATTAAGTCTACTATCTAGTATGACTAAATTTACAAACTATACATTTAATCCTCCCCTTAAATGTAGCTATGGATTTATCATACCAATATTAACCACTAAGAAATGAAACCTTGGTCCATCAAAAGCTTTAGTCAATAGGTCAGCTACATTGAAGTCTGTGTGAATTTTCTCTACCCTAATGAGCTTTTTTCATAAGAATCTCGTATAAAGTGGTGTCTGATCTCTATGTGCTTTGTCTTGGAGTGATACACCGGATTCTTCATGTTAGCCTTAATTTTATATAAGTCGAACAAGAATGTTATCGGTCTTATTAGTCATAATTAGTCTTGTTAAAGTAATAG
>BQNB010145296.1:4519-16736 GCA_026074375.1 Tanacetum coccineum
TAAAAGGTTTAGTTAGGAGCGTAGAACATAAGTCTAGATCTGGTTGTGTATTAGAACCCCTGATTCGAAAGTTAGAATCTGCGTATAAAAGCATTCTTGGTTGCGTTTTGCTTAGGAATTCTTGGTTGCGTTTTGATTAGGAAATCTTGGTTGCGTTTTGCTTAGGAACTCTTGACTGCGTTTTGTTTTGAAAGTCTAGATTACGTTTTGCGTAGGATTTCTTGGTTGCGTTTAGGATTTCTTGGTTGCGTTTTGTTGAGGATTTCTAGGTTGCGATTTGCTTAAATATCCTAGGTTGCGTTTTGAGTGATATCCCTGATTGCGTTTTGCTCAGACTCTTGTTGCGTTTTGGTTAGGATTTCTTGGTTGAGGTTTGCTTAGAAATTCTTGGTTGCGTTTTGCGCAACAAATTCCTGCCTGCGTTTTGCTCAAATGTTATAGGTTGCGTTTTGCCTTAAGTGCTCTTCGTTGCGTTTTGCTTGATTGTTGTTGGTTGCGATTTGATAAGGAAAACTTGGTTGCGTTTTGCTTGTAGAATTCTTGGTTGCGTTTTGTCTGTATGATCCTTGTTGCGTTTTGTCCTCTGATATGCTGTTGCGTTTTGAGTATTAAATGTTAATAGGAACAAAAAGCAGTCATTGCGTTTTGTATAGAAGACACTTAAAATATTTAAATAGTAAAACCCCTATTTCGAAAATTTTCTAAATGGTTGCGTTTTGCTTATTTTAAATATAATAGTGCTTGCGTTTTAATTGTTGCGTTTTGCCTTGTGCGTTTGGTGTGATTGTGTTTTGCCTTTACCGCGTTTTGACTAGTTTTCTAATAAAATAATCATTGCATTTTGCTGCATTGCATTTTGGATCCTGAGTATTCCTTTGATTGTGTTTTGCTTATTGTAACGTATTCATTGCGTTTTGTCTCTCATTGCTTGTAAACTGTTATCGGGTCTTGTGGTTTAGTCATTGTGTTAAGTCTTCTCTTACAAGAGTCAACTTCCGTTGCCTCAAGAGTTGTCTTTAATTATTGACCTTCACAATAATATGATCTAGGTGTCCTTTTCCTAGATATAATCCATAACTGATTAACTCCTGAGCAACTGCTCACATCTAACATCTCCTATCTGTATGCCCATCGTTCTGTGAATGTGACTGTGCAAATATAATGGCTGATGTTAATGCTCTGGTTAAACAAAGCACTTGGTTGTGGCACCACCCACTCGCACTGATGAACAAATCCTGCCTCGCATTAGATAGGTGCCAATAAGGAAAAGCAACTGTTATCTGGATGCTGAAAAGTCACTAAGCAACCCAATCTACAAGATTATGGTGGACATTCTTAAAGCATTCCAACCTTCTTACAGAGCGTTTTAAGCTCTTCGACAAAAACTAGCTATTCTATTATTCAGCGTTTTAGGATAGATATTTGCTATGACAGAAACAGACGGGGGTTACAAGTGTCAACTAGATGAGCAATGGTTCAACTCACTAAAGGACACATTAGAGATGCTCTGCAGATCACGCCGTCAACAACAACAAGGATTTTTTTCCTTCAACTCAGGATACTCTTATAACTTTGTCAACGATCTGGGTAATCCAAAAGAGTAAACACTTATCAAACGTATAATTTATGACTGTTCTAACCGTGAGAGCACTCACGACAATATTTATCTATGCCTTTCGGGAAAGGACTTCTGGGTTTGAAAGGCCAGAGCTTCCAATGTTCAGATTTCTTGGGGGCATCATCAATTGAGCTCATATCGTATTATGTGGAAAGGGATGTGGGAAAGATTTCATCAATCCATCCATACTTTTAAGGAAGACAAAGAATCTAAGCACAACATACTCAGAGAAAGAAGAAAAGCCACTCTCATTGTGGATCCCAAGTGTGAATGGTTCACCAACTATTATCTTTCATCTGCAACGCAAGCACAAGTTCCATCCAAGACCAGAGTCTTCCCTTCATTTGCCTACTGAAGAACCCAGCTTGGGATATCTCAAATTCAGTGCGAAGGGAACCAAAAGGGAAGTCTTTGGGATGCCTATTCCGAATGAACTCATCACTGATGACATTCGAGGAGCAGACTACTACGATGCTTATCTAGAGAACGTAAACGCAGGCATCAAAGAGATCTTGCTGGTAAAGAAGTAGTGATCCTGATCTCCGCACCAAACCTGCAAAAAAATTCAACCAAACCCAGGTAACCAAGCAAGCTAAAACCGTGCACCTAAAAGCAGCAAACCAAGAAACCTCACCCAGCACCAACAAGCCTAAGAGGAAGAAACGAAATAAGGCTAGGAAACCAATGAAAGCAAACACCGATAGACCAAACGAGATAAAAGCTGGGAAGGTGGCAAAGAAGCGAACCCTTAAGAGATCTCAGCAGTTGGTCGATGAGTTTGTTGATGAGGGTATTCCATTGACTGAACCTGGGTTTGGTGACTTAGAGGCTGATACGCAAAGGGCTATTGAAGAAAGTCTGAAGGATGCTCACGGTGCACCTCGAGGTCCTCTTCCTCCTGTGGTGTTCAGGGAAACTGACACTGGAAAGTTTCAACCACTTCCAGAGGTAGAGGGAAAGGGAAAGGAGAAAGTCGGTGTGGAGCAAGCTGCTCAGGTTCTACTCAATCTTCAAACTCCAAAGAAAAAGAGCCCAGCTGAACAATACATCTTTCAGAGACGTACTTCCGCACCAACTGAACCCTCGGGTCATGACGAATCCTCATCTCTGTATGTTGAACTGGGCTTGACTGAAAGTGACACGGAATCAGATGAGGAAATGCCTCCCGTAGTCAAGAGTGGTGATCAAGATGAAGGCCAGGCTAGACCAGACCCTGGTATACAAGATAAAGCAGGTGAACCAACCCTGTGATGTTGCTGAGTCTCAACCTCATATCAACTCATGGTATTCATGCTGGACAAAACTTGTATCCAAAACATGCTGAGGCCTATAACGCTAACCAAGTAACCATAACCTGGACAAAATGGATGAAGAGTTCACACCACTGGACTACCTAAGTTCAGGAGATTTCTTAAGCTGAAGTTGACAAACGGTGTTTCTTGAGGAGCCTGCCAGCTCTACAGGGACTTTGTCTTCTCTACAACACTTAGCCAAAGACTTCAGCTTTGGCGATCAATTCTTCAATGATAAAACCTCATAAGCGATATTGAGAAGAAACGGCAGATACAGAAGCTGAATCATGGTGTCCGTCACATCATCAAAGACACTTTGCTATCCCTCCTATGACATCATCGGTGATGATCTGTGTCTAGACCGTTCTTCCCAACGTTATAGCCACTACCAACACACAACCGCAACCTGCAAACAATAACACAACTATTATGTCAACTTATTCCTCTACACCTCAGCCACAACCAAGGTCCTCAGATTCCATCTTAATCAACCGCCTAGGAGAACTCAAATAACATATCGCGGATTTGGTGGATGTGAACCAAGCCCTGGAGGAAAGATTAGACAAACATGGGTCCAGACTGTACAGGTTGGGAATCAAGATATTCCCTATCAAGTGAGCAAAGCTTGTGGTGGAAATGTCAGGATGTTGTTGAATGGCTATGAGCACACTCAGGGAACGCTTCAGAGACCTGTCAGAAGCTGATATGAAAGAAATTTTTCATAACCGAATGTGGGAATCCAAATCCTACTAAACTCATGAAGATCACATGACGTTGTACGAGGCTCTGGAGAAGTCTATGGCCCAAGATAACAGTGACCAGCTCCTGACTGACTTGGCTGAAGCAAGGAAAAAGAAGAAAAAGAGACAAGGCTCACCTAAAACACCACCTGGCTCTCCACCTCATCCTCCACCTCCTCCTCCGCCACCAGCAGGTCCCTCTGGATCTTTAGAGCCTCTGCGCTTCTGGGTTGTCTCAATCCACCACCTCTCCTCCCCTCCATTCCAACATCAGGTGGTCTGTTCTACAAGCACCGCTGCCCAAGTCCTCAAAAGATGGCTGCCTCGCTGAATATACGGCTTGGACGACGACCGATAACAGGATCTAAGGTGTCTGTCTCACCATTCCTGAAGATCTTCTTATGGATGATCGATCGACTACAGACGAACATGATACTCATCTAGTTGGTGAAGACGTTGGGCATGATCATATTCCCACGGTAAACTTGAGGTTAGAGTTGGGGAAGCTCTCACTAATGATCAGACTGCTACACATGAACCTGCCTGGTCCATTCATTATCTGACCTGACCGTTCATCGAACAAATGGGCCTTGCTTGAAGTCTTCCTATCACACACTCCACCAGAGAATCACTACTTGCTTAGATCCGGTGATATGGCATCGTTCATGGACTGGTATTGCAAAACGCAAGGAATCTCTGAAACTGATCAAAAGACCTGGATGGCCTGTATACGAAATTATCAAAGTCTTTCATCCCGACGTAGTTCATCTCCAGTTCCAAATGGAAGAATGCCACAAACTTCTCACTGATCAAGTGGACGATGCAATCCTAAGGTACAATGTCAGCAAACCACTACCGCTGGGTGGTGATCCGGGTCATGTCACAATACAACCGGACTTCTTCTTCAACAAAGACTTAGAATATCTACGGTACGGCCGCAAGCTGGCCTGACCTGCTTGTAATCTCGAAGATGAAGGCTGTCTATTATCCTGATTTTTGCTATAGTGCAAATGGTACCAAAATCTGTGTGGATTGAAGAAGAATGCAAGTATGACATCGCTGCGATGTATGGTATATCTCACTGGTGGTTTCAAAGAAAACGGTTCTACATTGATCAACACACATCTGAAGGTGATCGCAGGGCTGTACGGACCCATA
Organism: Tanacetum coccineum; assembly: GCA_026074375.1. NCBI lineage: Eukaryota > Viridiplantae > Streptophyta > Magnoliopsida > Asterales > Asteraceae > Tanacetum > Tanacetum coccineum. Next base: position 9,328 of record BQNB010145296.1, read on the forward strand.
TGCGTATCTTAAATGTCGTCAGAATTGAAGTCTTCCCAATGTATGGGAACAATTACATAAAGAATATTGTTCTTTGCCGAGCTGATCTTAAAGAATATGTCATCGCGGAAAGGGACTTCAAATATTTATACCCTAGTGACTTTGAAGATCTATACTTGTCAGAATCTTAAGGTTACTTGTACCATCTTCACCGAAGACAAAAGAGATTTCCACTACTGCTGTCAACTTGGACCAGAAAACTTGTTATCAGAAAGACGTGTAGAAGACTTCTAGCTGGGGATTGAGAGCTACCAGACGCAGTCAAACCTCACCAAACCTCAATGGGATGCCAAGGGATTTGAGTACAAGCAGGACTTTACAGTAATTGACTCTCCAAGGGCCATCACATTTAGGGACAAATATGGGGTTCAAATGATCCTGAGGTTCAATGAAATCCACAAGTTCAGTGACGGTACTCCACAACAGATTGATGAAGCGTTGGATTACAGAGTCAAGGAATTCAGGGTCAACAGGATGAATCCAGGTTTGGATATACGGTTTTGGACGAAGAAAGACGTCGACAGAAGCAAGGAGTTTATGTTTTCCATACAGAAACGACTTAAGACAAAACGTATCTTCCCGAATCTAGGAAAGCATTGTTAGTGGCAGGATAGAGATGGAGACTACCGTTGCTGAAAGAGAACCGATAAGGGGTAGTTTTTTATATGTTGTTGTAATAGGTATATTCTCATGTAGTGATTAAACTGTTCTTAGGCTTGTATATGCGGTTTCATATGTCCCATAATCGGCTTGTATAAAAATGATACAATTTCTCTTAAATTTCCTAACTTAAATCAATTGAGACCCAAAATCTTACCGGATTTGAAATTTCTTGCTGGGGGGGAAAATGTGATTTAATTATGATATTTGATAAGAATTAATGATTTCTTAAACTCAAGTGTTAGGTCTCTACTATATGTGCTAAAACTCTTTCGAATATCGATGACATATTGAGGGGGAGCGAATGGTTATGTGGTATATGTGGAATCACTAGACCGACCATGTAATTACTTTATCGGGAGTTATAAGGATGGTAAGGTTAGGTACTCGATCCCACGATCCCGCCAGAGCCGGAGGGATCTACCCAGGGACAATCCACTAGTTAGTGTAGAAGTCCTTAGGTATGATTATAAAAGGAGTAATGTGAGAATAAGGGAATAGTGCGGACTGAGATGGAGCTAGTACTGGAACACACCCAACAAGGTTCTAGTAATGAAATCTCGGTAAGCACTGAAGGGGTTGAAGAATGAAAAAGAAATGCTAAGATAAAGGGTGAAAAGAAAGCAGCCCTCCTTAAACCTTAGGCAGAAACCGGGTCACTACATATGCTGTCAGAATCACATGGTTGATTGCTGACATTGAAGACAAGTATCATGGACCCAGTGATACGCTGCACAACCCTCCCTAGCCACTCAAGATCCCTTAAAGGATTCTTGTTTCACTTCTCACGGAGATCAATACATTTCTATCGTCTCTTTCACTCCGAGTTAGACGATATTGAAAAGGTGGCAGTCCGCTCCAGCCTCCGACTACCAAAAACCAAAAATGCACTATTGAGTCTAGAGCCATGAGATCATCAATAAATCTCGTTAGGACACTATTCCAATATACTTGTGTTTCACACACTGTGAAAACAAGGATTATCTTAAGAGTACTACGCATTATCCTTATGATATAGCCAGAACATCCGAGTGATACGAAAGTATTCACAGTGAAGATGGAAGTCCTGTTAGAGCCAACATCAAACAAGCTCTAGGTAGGTGACTTGTGAGATCCTTAATGGATCAAACTTGTGACACTGGGCATCGATTCGGTCCAGATTATGAATTGACGGAGGATGAATTTTGATAAAAGCTTAAAACTCTTGATGTGTTACAAAAATCACTTTAACTAGTGACACATCGATTGATTTTCAAATCAATTTTATCTTTAATAGGTGAGATAGTAACTCACTGATTCACTTTTACCGTTCTATTAGTAGCAATACTATTAGTGAGGTAGCCTACTTTGAGGTGTCCGGCAAAGAGATACTAGCAAGTTCAGTGAATCTAATGCATCTGCATTAGATGATCTAACCCTTTAAGCTGGAAACCCTGTCAAGGAGGTTCTTATAATGAATCTACCTGATCACAGGTACAACATTTATACTGTAAAATGGTCCTCATGAAACCGGAGGTTAATGCAACCGAACTCTGACGAATGACAAAGCCATATTCGTCACCAAGCTTTATTGTTAACTGTTGTATTTCAGGATTACATAAAGATGGAGATACAGATGCCTTGTTCCAGTAAAGTCAATTCACAACCTCATGCTCATACTTAATGTTTCTAATCAAAGACATCATGACAACTGAAAGACCTACAACACAGCTTTCGCAACTCTGATAAGTACTATCATGATCCAGAAGAGTGTGAGTATGCGGATCCGAAAGTCACAACATCACATGAAGGGAATATTCCACAACAAGGATGATTAAGAGATTTAAAGTGGATGGTGATCTCAAAGAAAGCTCAAAGATCACTCAAGTCCAAGGAACAAAGCTCAAAGATCACTACTTGATGTACAACGACAAATGTTGAAGAATTAAAAGACTACAAGCCAGAATCAAAGATTAGTTTAAATATAATGCTAGGATTCAATTTGAATTTTCTGGGGTGACCTCCCTTAGGGGGAGATTGTTAGGTTTATGAAAATCCATGTAAAAGACTCGGTCACCCCGTGTTATATCTAGCATAGGTTAGCTCGTAGTCTTAGTTTACTAGCTTATGGCTTATTCTGTGTGCTTATTCTTGTTCAATTAAGCTTTTTAGGTTAGTATTAGCTTAATAGTAGCATAATTTAGCTTATAGTGGGCTTTTTTAGATTATTAGCTTAAGATAAATACCTAAAAAATTGAAGTTAGTGATTCTGTCATCTTTTCAGCTAATTTTTAGCTTATTTAGGGCTTTTCATAAAAAGTTGCTTTTATTGAAAATGATAACTTTGCTTTTATAAGTTTTTGAAAATAAAAAAAAGAGAAAAGTGGAAATTGGGGGTGAGCAAGACTCGAACCTCCGACCTCAACACTTTCAACCCTTTTATAACACACACACCACACTCACTACCACTGCGCCCTTGGGTCTTTTTCATTATACCTTTGCAACATTTATTCTTTATACACATTTTCCCTCTTAAGCTTAATAAGCTATTTTTAGCTTATTTCGTGGCTTATTCGATAAGATGTGATCTAAAGCTTATTTTTCCTAGGTTCTAATTAGTATAAGCTACTTTTTGTATTTTTTTTAGAATTTTTATAGATAGTTTAGTATTTTTAAACATTTATTTTCATTAAAAACTTTATAAATTCATAAAAAATAGAAAAATAATCAAAAAAATATAAATCATTTTTTAGAAAATTTTCTTTTATCATAAAGTTTATAGGAAAATTAGTTTTGCTTTCGTAGGGTCTAATTTGCAAAATTTTGATTTTTAAAGAACGGGATTTGTTCCCGTTCTCGTTTTTCGTGTTTTAAAGCTCATTTCAACTCCGTTTTTGTTCTAGTTTTCTTTAAACTTACTTTTTAGTCAAATAAAGTCCATTTAAAAAGAAAAATTTAAGTTAGGTTTAATTTTAGAAATTTAGGGTTTTTGACCTCCGTTTAGGGGTCCCGTTTTGCGTTTTTAGTTAAAATTTGGTTTCCCGTTATTTGTCTTCGTGTTTAATTGTTATAATTTGTTTATTTTAATTTTTTAAAAGTAGATAATTAAATCAATCTTTGTCTTCAATTCAAATCATTGTCCGAACATCAAACGTGGTTTCAATTTCACAAATCGTTGGGGGATAACGACCCGGGAATCATACTTCCCGGTTTATATACGTATTATATTATATATTTGTGAAGATTTTCCTTTTTACCTTTGTCCTCAAGGGTAAATTGGTAATTTTCCATCATATTATATATTTTATTATTACGTATATATAGATTCTAGCGAATCAATTTTTGGCGCCGTTGCCGGGGATTTGTGATTAAGATTCTCTCGTTTGAAGTTTGTTGATCGTAATTTGAAGACCCTTTCATTTTTGAAAGTTTTGTTCTTGTTAAAAAATCAAAAATAAAAAAATTATAAAAAAAAAGTAAAAAAAAAATTCTTTTCTTTTAGTATAATTATCATATAAAATTAAAAAAATATACAAGTTGTCCATAATAAAAAAAATTAAAAAAATAAACAAAGTTGGTAAAAGAACACCAACAAATAATACCTTCAATTGAGGTATTATCCATTAGTAAGTTCCCAACTCGAATCAAAGATTTAAAAAACTTGTCATTTGTGTCATTTACGAAATACGGCTCACCTTAAAAAGTAAAAAATTTTAGAGCTACCGTGAAGTAAATTTGATTATTTGGTTTAAGTTGTCTTCTCGTTATCCGTTAAAATAGTTTGTTAACAAAAATTAAAAAATTAAAAAAATTAGTTTAAATTTTGTTTTTCTACTTTGTGCATGCGCACAACGAACGTTCCCCCTCAAACCCGCAACTAGAACCAATCAACAACAAGCCCTACCGGCTGTTGATAGAAACGCATTTCATTTAGAAGAAACTTTTTGTTAATCCTCCCCTAAGTTCTGATGCGATAACTCGACTAATGGCCACAATGCTCCCCAATCACCCACCGAGGGGTACGAGGATGCAATCGTAATTCCTGACATCAATGCTAATTTAGAGTTAAAGCATGGTTTGATCAATCTTGTTTAAAACAAATAATTTTTTGGACTTGATAAAGAGGATCCGCATGCTCACATCCGTTATTTCAATAAAATTACCTCAACGATGAGATTCCCGGATATCCCGAGCACGTCACTTAGCTTATGCTTTTTCCATTTTTCTCTGATGGTTCCAGCCAGATTTGGCTAGAAAAAGAACCTCCTCGATCAATTTTGACATGGGATGATCTTGTTTCAAATTTCATTAATCATTTATTTCCTCCTTCAAAAACGACAAATCTTCGGAATGAAATCACGAGATACAACTCCAAAGATTGACGAATCAATTACGAGGCATGTTATCCGATTTATAATGATCTTCCTCGAGCATCCCACACCATGATTTTCAATAATTACACCAACTAGATACTTTTTACAATGCTTTTAAATGCAAATGAATCAGTATTCGTTGAATTCTGCTGCGGGTGGAAACTATTTGATAAGGAATGCCATCGTTACTGCTTAAAATTATCGAGAGAACATCCAAGGATCGTAAATTCACTGAAACAAAGCACAAAGTGAGTTCGAATTCATCTACTCCTGGAAATCACCAGATTGTTGCTGCTCATACAACCGAAGTAATCTAAATATAAGAATATGATGAATACTATTCTTAACGACAAACAAAAAGCCCAAGTTCCAGTGCCGTTAAAAAGGGGTTGAGCCCAGAGTTGTGTAACTTGTGAGGTAGCTCATTCTATAGAAATTTGTCCAACCATCGATGACAACAAGTATCGAGACAACATTCAAGAGTAAGTTCACAGCTGCACGCAGCCATTTTAAACAAGGAAATACCATTGCTAGACCTCCTGATGGTTTCAAACAAATCCGAACCTCCTGGTTTTCCTCCAATTCAAAACAATCAAAACCGTTTCAATCAGAATCAAGGAAATAATTTCAACCAAAATCGAGGAACCAATTTCAATCAAAACCGTGGAAATAACTTTTACCAAGGACAAGTGTATCAACCTCCGACTAGTCAACCACCAGTTTAACAAGCTCAACCTTATCAAGCTCCTGCTCCGCAAATGCAAGGTGTTTCAAAGACCGATTTTGAGAATTATGTCAAGGCTAATGATGCAATATTGAGAAATATGCAAAATCAAGGCCAAGGTTTACAAAACCAGATGACAAATTTAACAGAAATGCTTTCTAAGTTCGTAAATTCCAATATCGCTTCGTCTTCAAATTCAGGTTCTCTTCCAAGTAACACGGTTACTAACCCAAAGGAAGACTTGAAGGGTATTACTACCAGAAGTGGTATTGCTTATCAAGGACCTACGATTCCTACTTCTTCTCCTAGAGTAGTGGAATGTAGAACCGAGGTGACAAAGGACACAGTTTTTCATACTAATAACGGAATTACCAAAGACGTCCAACCTCCGGTTGTCCTAGATGAAAACCAAAATCCAGTTTCTGAGCCAGATGTTGCTCCAGTTAGTGCACCGATGCCTAAACCAAAACCATCAATTCCTTATCCTTCAAGGCGAAATGATGAGAAGCGCCGTGAAAACGCTGACGAACAAAAAGAGAAATTCTACGAAATCTTCAAAGATATGAGTTTCAAAATTAGTTTCATGGATGCTTTGACTCTAATGCCCAAATTTGCTTCAACTCTTAAAGCCTTAATCGGAAATAAAGAAAAGCTTAGTGAGATGGCTAGAACCCCTTTGAACGAACATTGCTCGGCAGTCATACTTAACAAGTTACCTGAAAAACTTGGTGACCCTGGCAGATTCCTTATTCTAAGTAAATTTCCCGGAATGGATGAGTGCTTAGCCTTGGCCGATATTGCTAAAGATGTCATCGTTAAAGGAAGTGTATTCTAGTTTCTAGCCGACTTTGTGGTTGTAGATTTTGAACCAGACCCTCGAGTACCTCTAATTCTCGGGAGGTGTTATCTTAAGACCAGTCGTGCTTTGATAGACGTGTACGAAGGTGAATTGACCCTTCGAGTAGACAATGAGGCCATTACTTATAATCTTGATCAACCTTCGAGATACTTAGTTAATTATAATGATATGACGGCGAACCAAATCGACGTTGTTGAATTAGCTTGTGAAGAGTATTCTCAGGGGCTATAGTCTAGGGTAAAATATGCAACCTAGTTCTCTATAGCCTTGGCTCTGATACCAATCTGTAACACCCCCAAAAATGGGTCGCAGCGGAATGTGTTTCCGGGAGCGTTACTTCATAATACCATTGCTCAAGTCATGAGAGAACGACCTCTAACTGTGTCGTTTGAAAAGAAATCTTGGATTGTCTAGACTCCATTGCACATCAAATAAGCCAAGCATCTAATTCACCTGAGAAAAACATGCTTAAAAAGTGTCAACATTAAAGTTGGTGAGTTCATAGGTTTGTAAATGTAAATAAAATCCTAAAATGTTTCAAGTATTTAGTGTAATGAGCACAATATTCCAAAATGTTTCAATTATATATTGTAATGAGCACAATATCACAAAATGTTTCAAATAGATATTATAATGAGCACAATATCTCAAAATGTTTCAAATAGATATTATAATGAGCACAATATCTCAAAATGTTTCGAGTATATATTGCCACTTTATTCAAGGCAACGTAAAGATTCATATGTGTATAAAACAATGATTACGATTACTCTAA
>BQNB010145297.1:0-16736 GCA_026074375.1 Tanacetum coccineum
TTTTGATCATTTATATCTTTTGTTTTCCTTAAAGCATGCATTTCATTAATAATTGGCTTAGGAATTGCATTAGATGAACACCTCTCTCTTAGAATTTTAGCATCGGTCTTTTATGTTCTAAGTGTAGGGGTGACTCCTGAACACTTTTAAACATCGAGGTTAATGTTCAGTTCTAAGTGTAGGGGGGTTTATATCAAAATGATAATGCTTATGCCTACTTTTTTGCCCTAATGCAACCCCATTTTGACCAAAACTATGTTTATTTATGCCAAAAAACAAAAAAAACTTTTTGACCGTGCGTGGTTGACTAGTCCCTTAGGCTAGAATAATGGAGATTATGACTCGACTGAGTATTGCACTCTAGCTTTCCCATTAACTTTCGAGGCTGAGCATTTGCAAAACTCAAAAAACTTTGCAAAGAACAAAAATGATAGAGTTAGGTATAAGATGTCCATTTTCCCAATTATTAGTTTTTAAAACCTTTTTGGAAAACTTTAATAATCCACTCGCGAGATTGTTTTACCTTTTTGATCAAAATAAGGTACATATCAAGGATATATATAACTGAAGCCGAAATAAAACAACTATTTCCTGATGGCTCGCTCCCGTTGACTCAGATTTATAAAGGGTGGAGGAAAATAATAATAATAATAATAATCCAAGACCGAAATAAAATAATTGTTTCCTGACGGCTCGCTTCCTGACGGCTCGTTCTCGTTAACCAGGATGTTTAAAGGACCGGGGAAAAATATTAATAAAGGGTTCGGAGTATCTAAATAAAGCTTTCGTCTCTGGATCAGTCGTTGGATTGTTTCGAAAGAAATAAAAAAGGATTCTCTTAAATCACGTTCAAAATGAAACTTTCATATGTAATTTGATTTCATCAATAAGGGTTTTGTAAAAAGGAAGTTTAAACTAGAAATTGTTAAAACCGGACAACTTTGCCAAAAAATAAATACTTAAACTATGAAAATAAGCATTTCACTATTTTGAAAAATAAATAAAAAATAGAGGAAATTAGGAATAATGGGTACGAAGTTGGCTTATGCTTATACAATTTGCATTTATGGGTAGTGTTAGCATCTAAACTTGTCACTAACAATGATTTCATTCTAAGCTCGGTATGAGGATAGTGAAAATCAAGGATGATGATTCTTATCTCCTGGTAGACTTGTACTCAACAATGATTTTATTTTAAGCTCGGTACGAGGATAGTGAAAATCGAGGATGATGATTTTTATCTTCTAGAGGCACCCAGTTTGTGTGCTTCCCGTTCTTAAGCTTTGTATATATCTTTAAAATAAAGTCAAGTATGGCGGGTCACAAATAAAGTTTTTATAAAGAATAAGGATCAAAATGGAGCATTTTTGAATTTAATGATTTTTATTTATATTTCCTAAATGAGTATTTATTCGTTCTTGTTTGATGTGATACTTTATTCGTCTAGAGGATGAAAATATTTTGTGGGCGTAACATGCGTAATATTATTTGCTTGGGGGCAAGCAACACCTAAGTGTAGGGGTGTTTGATATTGCCTAATTTATACATATATTTAAAGCTAAAATTCCATCATTTACGGCATAATAAATAGCAAAATTGTGAAATTAAGTACGTTTATCATTTAAATGTGTTATTTATTATTGTAGGCACAGAACGAAGGCATTCGAGCAAAAGTGCGAGATTTCAATCATTTATTGAAGATTGTTGGAGCACGAAAAAAGCCTGAAGATAAGCCTGAGAAAACAGCCTAACTTACGCCCCAAAATTGTGCCCAACGCCAAGTGATCCACCACTCCTTTTTAACTACAAAAAATATATAATATAGGAGGAGGTGGGATATATATTATCTTATATATATATATATATATATATATATATATATATATATATATATATATATAATATATAAATACGTAATAATAAGGAAGATAATCAATAATAGTATAGTAAGTATTTTCCGTCGGGTTCTAGAAACGAACTTTTAACCAAAGTCGTCTCAAAAACCTCCCGGGTCGTTTTCCCTCGACGAAGTGTGAATTGAAAATCGGTTAAGTCCATGATCGCGCGTTTTGAATGGTTTAAAATGATTTTGATTTGAGTTCCTAAATCCTACTTGACATATTGATAAAGTAAATAAAAGCATAAAAACGAGAAAAACAATAAAAATAATTAAACATGTAAAGCATTAAACAAAAATGAGTATTTAAAACGAGACAAATAAGCAAGCATAATAAATTCAATTTTAAAATTGCAAACTTCTAAAATTAAATCCTACATTAAAAGAAATTATTTTTTAATTATTATTATTTTTTATTTATTTATTATATTTATTTTAATTTTTAAAAACTTTAATCTAAATAAATGTCGCAAATTAATAATCTCTGATCATATTTTAGATCCACACTAGTTTCTAAACACTAAATGAGCAAATAAATCAACTAACTAAATATGGCAAACATTATAACATCAAAAGATAAAAATAAGTCTACACTAAGCATGGCAAAAATCAAATAGGCAAACATATTATAAAACGATAAAATAAATCTACTCTAAGTATTGAAAAATGATTAGAAAGTGGAACCGAAATGAAGACCCGCAATTAAACGAATACCACCCGACTTATTTAGCTAAAACAAATAATCAAATTCGGTCTAGCTAAATAAGCCCTTAAGCTCCACTCCTCGTGAGTAGACCGGTACCAAAAAGACAAAACAAATATTAACCGTTAACAATAACAATTTAAACAATTCACAATTCATGTTCAATACACTCGCAGACCTAGTTCCATAGATAATCACAGATTCAACAATGGACCTTTTGAAAGCGCAAATAATAATTCTATAACCCAATAGGCCTAATTTCATAAACCATCTTGGCCCAGTAGCACTCAATGATCCAACACAAGTCCAAATTAAATTCTATAAACCAAACGCAGCCTAGCAGTGCTACAAATTCATTAAACCAAACGCAACCTAGTGACAAAATAAACTAATTATGATAAGCTGGGACTGATTCATTAAATAGAACTGAGATATAAATCGTTTGAGCTAAAACTATGATTTCAAAAGCTTAACAAAACAACTAGCATCCACTAACAAATAAACTCGAACGAAACCTAAAAGCTACAATAATTCAATTCAGATAAGCTAACCTAAGCGATTACTAGAATCAAATAAACTCTACCGAAACCATAAGCCAAAGAATTTAGGAATGAAACAAACTAAATAGCTTTTACCATAAAACCTTCAAACAAATAAGCTTTAGACAAAAAGCCTATGTAATCTATATAAGCTCGATCTAGAACAAATAAGCTAATACACAACTTATTGGAATTCAGAAATGAGCTAAGTTAAGAATATAGTAACGAAATTTTTTTAATAAACATCTTATTTGAAAATAAGCTTAAACCGAAAGCTAATTTGTAACTTATAGAATAGAGCTTACAAACGAAATAGGAGCTTGAAGTAAATAAGCTATTAAATAGCTTGTTTATTTCGTGACTATTTGTTGAATAAGCTCTATCAATAAGTTGTAGAATAAGCACTAGGATAAGCCTAAGTTGCGAATAAGAAAGTAGAGAAAAGAAAAAGAAAATAAGCTAAGCCAATAAGCACAAACCAACATTCCAATTAGCTAAAGAGATCTTTAGTACAATAAGCAAAAAAAAACGTTTACAATAAGCTCAATATACAAAATAAGCTAATCTTCATACTAATAAACTAGAAAAAACTTTTTAAACTAATTTCCTAAAAAAAATCTCCCTCAATTGAGGGGAGCGGATGAGATTATATAGGGTAAGGAGGGATGAAATTGTAAATATTTCCTCAATCATTAGAGGCTTGATTAACAAATCATTACACCTCGTGTGTAAAACTTTAGATTGTCAGAGTGTGCAGGCTGATCAACCGCTCAAAATTGTACACGTGCCCTTCATGAAGCTTCCTTAGTACGCATTTATTATCAACCATTTGATCATATTGCAGTGAATTGAGATGCATTTTTGAATTGTAACAAATAGCTCTGCCACGTGGTGAAGCTTAACTGGTCCTCACAAAGAAAGTGCGCTGGCACATGACACATTTTTATTTAATTCCCAGGCATGTGAGCTCTTATTCTCCTCATATATCTTTTGCATAAATTTGCAGCAACAATTTGAATTGAAATGAACTTTTTATCATGCCCCGCCACGTGTCACGATCCGATTCGCTGTCAATTACTAGTTGTGTTGGCATGTGCATGAACTTGGATTATTTATTTTTCAAGGTCCATGTGACCTGTGATGTCAAACGGACACCTCATCACTCCATGAAACAATCATTTTTAAATTATTGTTGCGGCTCTATTCCATTATTTGGCATTTTTACGGTTAACATGGGTGGCCTGGCCTATAAAATCGTGTAACGGGCTGGCCATTAAATTTCGACGGGACCGTTGAAAACTCGTTTGTACTCTCATGGCTCTTTTCGATCCCCGTGCTTGGTTTTTGTTCGGTTTTGTCTTTATTTTTGTTCCACTTTTTCATTGTTTTTCCGGGTAATGCACATACCCAAACACAAAAAAAACAAGCATTTATTTGCTTTTTTAATAGTTTTTGGCTCTTGTTGGGTTAGTTTTACAAGGTAAATGATATGTATCTAGAATCATACAAAGCACCAGCCCTGTCTTTCTTTTTCAAATTTTTCCCTTTTTACTTTTTATCCTTTTCCATACTTCAACATTCTTGTCATTTATGCTTTTGATAATTTTCTATGGCGCATGGAACAGCATATTAAAATTCATTGTCCCCAAACTTTTACTTTTTCCATTACTAAGCTTTAAAATCAAGATCACATTGATAACGTTGAGAACTTACTTCCTTAAACGGTTATATTTATATGATATTAATAAAATTCAAAGGGATGAGATCCCATGAGATCAAGAAAAAACCGGGGATGCAGCTATTGAGCTGTTCCCGGGTGATGTTATGTCCCAACGAGGGGGGGGGGCTTGTGAAATGGAAATCGTGAAAACGATTGTATGATTGGAGCTTGTAAATTGTTCAAGGGAAAAATGATTGGGAATTTAAACTGAATAGTTATGGCACATAAAATTTAAACAAAAGAACATAAGCTGGAAATTGATATTAATGATGTACTAAAAAACTATTTATCTAAAGGCAACAATTATGCTAATCTAATCTCTAAATAGGCATAATTATGAATGCAATTAAGATATAGTTCACTACGAGAAAAATAAAAAAACAGTTATTGTTTAAACTAATCAACTGTACCACCAGTATTATCTAACACGGTACTTAACGTGGATGTTAGTCTACTGATGTGTTAGTTAGTAACTTGATAGGGTATAGTTAAGTTCTGCTAGTGTTAGTCTAGTAACTGCGATCTATGAAAAATGCACATGAAATGATAAAATGCAGTTATAACTTTGGGTGTTAGTTATCGCTCGTTTGAAGGTTTAGTCTGTCCTAAATAATTGAAATAAACTAGCAGAGTACTAACTTGGAGGTTAGTTTACTGCTCGTTTAATAAAAACAGAATATTTACACATTTCCAAAAATCATTTTTAGTTCATATTTTTTTCCAAAAATCATTTTTAGTTCAAAATTATTAAAAACAGATTATCAAATAACAAAGTAAAACACTTATAAGCAATTTTCAATCCATAATAAGCACTTAAATAAGCATGAACTAACACTAGCAGTATAAACTTAAAACTAACAGTGTCAACAAATGAACTAGCAGTTCTGAAATAGATAAGTAAAGCAAGAAAAAGAGAGACTTACTACACCCTTGCTCAAACCAGGGTCAAACAATGAATCTACAAGCTCTAGCTTGCATAAAGCAAGCTAGTGAGAGTCCATAAGCCCATCCAAAACTGGCTTATCATCCATAAATAGAAGCTTTGGTATTTTTTTTTGTGATTTTTCTTGATTTATCTTAACTACTTAACTTTTTTTTTTAGTTTACTTAATTGAAATAACTTATAAATAAGCTGTATTGAAAGCTGTTTTGAACACAATAAACACAAAGTAATAGCTTAAAACTTGGAATTCGAAAGTTGGAATTTAACTTAAAAACTTCAATATTTCATTAAACTTAGAAATTGTTACAAAGCTGAAAGGAAAGGTACAATAAGCTTAAAACATGACAAATAAACTAAAAATAAGCTAAGTTATGTAAAAAAAAGAAAAAGATCGATAGTTTTTTCTACAATGAGCTACATTGGTCCTATTTATAGCCAAAAGTCTTCATAGCTTGGTCTTTGGGCTGTGCTAGTTGTGTGAGAGCTTTCCAAAAGCTAATCCCAGCCATCCATCTTCTTTGTGCTTCTTTTGAGCAATCTCAGCCATCGAAATGGTCTTGGAGAGAGTGAGGATTGCCAACTTGGAAATGTGGGGTTATAGAGGAGTGAGGGGGAGGGTTTTGTCAAGTGGTTGATGGAGTGTTGCAGGGTAGAAGTATGGGAGAAAATAGGGTGCAGGCTGGTTTTGGTGTTGGCGGGAAGGTTTATACAAGTTGGGTCTGTGACAGAGAGATGTTGAAGATGATTAAGATGATGTTTGGGTTGTTGACATCTTAGGTCCCTCTAGTTTTCTTCTTTTCATCTTTTCTTTTTCCCCTTTTCTCTTTTATAATGAAGTTTCAATCTTGGCAACATCAACCCCTGTGGTTTATGTTTAAAAGAGATAAAAAGAGGTTTCTTTTTTTTTTGGCAGTTTTGGCCCTTGGGTTTATATTTTCAAGAAATTTCCAAGAGAAATTGCAAAATCAGCCCCTTTCTTTGTTTCCTTTATAATATAACTTAGGGGTTTGGCATTTTTGGCTTGATTGACTTTTTGACTTCACACACTTTTCCATTCCATTTCTGGTTTTGTCGTTTTTGGCCTTGTCACATTTCTCCCCCTCAAATAATGTCCCGTTTTCTATTTAAAGAGCTGTAGACATTGTTTGAGTGATAGGAAATTCTTTTAAAATCTTTTTCTGATGAGAGACTTAGATGACTGATTTAGTTTTGAAAGACAACACCATTTCCACCATGGTTAACACAAATAATTTTCAGAAGAATCATAGACGGAAAATTATTTGGATAAATAGAAGACTTCTCTTCTTGATCAAGAAATAATGCACTGAAGCGTACATTAAGTCGGAGTTGCATGGATATAAAGTAATCCATGCCCGAGAGAACTTAATCACCCGTTGTTAGGAACAACCGTCTTTTTGGCGACGTGCTTTCCTCATTTTGAAAACCGGGTTGCATATCAGAAATAATAGCAAGCCATTTTTGACATGTTTTGAAAAACATTTGAAACTTCTGTTCGAACTTTATTTACAGCACCGTGTCATTATTGAATGACATTTCTAACGCCGTAAATATTATCGATGCCAGAAGACATGTCATGAAAAACATATTTTTGGTATTTTTTGATTTTATATTTTTGTATTTTGTTTTTGAAAAGTTTTATAAAAAAAATGAAAATCTTTTTGTGTTTTTCTGGTTTTATATATTTACATATGATACATGAAGAGATACCACCATAACTCTTCAGTTTCGTCCGCCAGCTTTTTCATCATTTCCGGAGACATGCTTTGCATTCCAACCTTTTTCATGAGAAATTCAAGTTTTTCTTGTCCTAAGGTTTGGAGAAGATATCTGCCAGCTGAAATTCTGTACCGATGAAGTAAAGCTCAACCACTCCATTTTCCTTTTGCTCCTTGATTTGCCTTGTTTTTCATAACACCTCCCAGTTCATCTAATTTCACCTTATAAATCCACTTCAAGGTAAAAAGTCATCACTTGATCTGGACGAGGTACTAGCTTCCAAATCTCCAAATGTTCAAACTCATGAAGCTTTTCATGGCATCAATCCAACAGGATTTGGTTAATGCATCTTTATAACTTTTGCGTTCACTTGAAGAGAGGAGAGCATCATAGTAGCAGAGCAGGGCTTCGGTTTGTAGTTGGAGACTTGTGGATACCGGTCTGGAAGGATCACCAATAATCTTGTCAAGCGGATGATCCTTGGTCTATTTTTCGATGTGCTCTTGTGGTTGATTTACTGAATGCACGTAGGTTGGGATAACAATTCGGGAAGATGATTCTTCAGAACTAGGTTCTGGAATTGGAAGACCAAATTACAGATCATTATCCATGTGTGCAACTTCAATACCATGATCATCTTCTTCAACACTGGTAGGAATAACATGAGATTGTTCTTCTTGAGTGGTTTGTGAGGTACTTGTAGAAGGTGTATCTTGATCAATTCTCGTTGATGAAGGTGTACCGGTTGACACAATAGGTTCTTGAACAACAGCTACACTTGGTGAAGGATTGAACAACAGCTACAGCTACACTTGGTGAAGGATTGTAGAAGGTGTATCTTGATCAATTGAACGAGTCCTGAACTGATTGTTCTAGGAGTCAAAAGTTGAGGACCGGGTCCTGAACTGATGTGTGCAGGAGCCGTGACTTGACCATTTCAAGAACTGAATTGCTCTGCTGTAGTGCGGATGATGGTGGTGAAAGTTATAATGAATGATTCTTGACAGGGAGGAGATACTGGTTTAGGAGATGAGAGATCGATGACTGAAGTATCAGTAAAGGAACAGATGAAGAAACTTGTTGGATAGGAACAGTGACCATGGATTCAACTTCGGTTTCCATAGTAGTTTTTCCTGGTTCATCTTTTACTTATATATTTCTTCAGGATCAGGCTTAGTTTCCTCATTATCATCCCCAGCATTATCATCTCTGTCAAAATGTTCACTGACCACATCTGCTTCCCACTAAAGAATTAGCTTTTCCTCATCAGGAACCCCTGGCTTGGATCCAGTTCCTTCACTTGAGGCTCTAGAGATGACTGTGGACTCATCAGGAACCCCTAGTATGTTACCAGTTCCTTCATTTGAGCCTCCAGTTCCAGGTTGTCTCTTGCTCATTTTCTTGCTTTCCTTGAGAGCTTTCATTATGTCAGCAGCCTCTTGTTCAGCAGGAGTAAGAGTTTGAATACCCTTGAGCTTCTTAGACGAATTAGAAGACCTCTTCTTTGACACAATAAAGGAATCTCAGAAAGCAATACCAGACTGTCTTCTTTGTGTGGGCTCGGGTTCAGATTCAGCATATGCATCAGACTTGTGTCAGTGATCTGGATGTTGTTTGGAAGCATATGCATCAGAGAGTTAACAACATCATCTCTTGTGTCAGTGATCTGCCATCCAGTTGAGGTAAGAGCTGGATGTTGTTTGGAAGCATATGCATCAGACTCCCGTGGTTTCTTTGAACTTTGGTGATCATCTTTCGAAGGAGGTTGAGCTGACCCAGAAGTGGCAGAGTCGGGTCTTCTTCTCTTTGCTGACCTACCCTGGTTTGATCCAGCTGAAGGGCCTTCATCATCATCGTTGTCTTCTTCATCATCACTATCATGCTTTCTCTTGTGGTCTTTAACCTTGACTGCAACTTCCTTATCCATGGCATCTTCATCTGCTATTAAAGCTTCCATAAGAGCATGGTATAGATGGTAGTTGGCAGGATTTCTGTTTGCAGTCTTGTTCTTATTCATGTGTTTGAAGAGAGCACTCTTTAGATCAAATTCTTCAAGAGCCACCTTGTCTGTTGACCTGATGGAGTAAGTTGAATCTTGTTTCTCCTCACCTTGTTCCCTTTTGATTCTGATAATCTCCTTTGGACTCTTTTCAGATTCTTGATTCTTGATGGACTCTGGGCCAGGCAGCGCAGACGCAGAGTATTCTCATGAATAAAAATCTGCAGTGTGTCCGTTACAAATCTGAAAGTAGAGCATCATCAATAGTTCTATTCTAGATATTAACAACATCGTAGAACTTGGGATTTGATTGAACCAAAACATCGGCAGGAGTGATACAGTCTTCTTGACTTCATACAACTTCATGCTCCAATCTTGCCACTCTTACTGAAGGGAGATGAATGGAGTGATTCAGGGAGAGATGATGATGATTGTTGTAGCATCCCGATAAGATTGGTGGAGGTAGTAACCAGTGATGACGGCTTTAAGTAATGAGACATCTGTACGTGAGCAATCACTGGAGGAGTATGACGTTTACAAACTGAAGACTTGGATCAGTATGGTGACTCAGACTCCACTAATAACTTTAGATTTCCCCGGATCATACTTCGGTTAGTATCTTGTCATAAAGAAAATTGATCCCAAAGTTATAAGTGATCATCGAGATTTTTCATGGAAAGACAGAAAACCAGAGATGACTTTCTGGATTTTCTTCCTTCGATACAACGTTCGTCTGTTTGTAGCCTTCAGGTTTTCATGAACCTGGTAAAAGTTTTGTCGCGAGGAATTCATCATCCATGTGCTCAGGGTTTTGGTCCAGCAAGAGACACGTGTAATTTTCCAGAGTTTTGATCCAGTCTGGTCTTTCTTGCACGGGCTCATGGTCTGGTCCAGACAACAATTCTTGCATGAGTTAGCATGACCTTCCTCCTCAACAAAATACACTTTCTCTTCAGCTCAGTTAAGCTGATGAGATTTACCTAATTCCAAAGCTAAGTCCTGTTTAGGATGATGTTGTCATCAGGAGTGATCTTCTAAGGCCTCTGAAAAAATCAACACTCAGAGTAAACCATTTTCATCACGTTTGAAAGCTATAAACCCCAGTCTATGCACATGAGTCAAGTATTCCAGAACAGCTTAATGTAGATAGAAGGGAATTTTGCTGATTGCTGTGAATGCCCTAACGAAGTTTGGTTCTTGAAATAGTCAACTGAAATGTTGGAAGATAGATTCTTCTCTTGCAACTCTGTAGCTCTTAAGAAGGTTTCCCCTTTCCAATTTGTAAACTATTCTTAGCAATGAAGGATCTGTCATCTCATCTTGTAGGTTCAAGAGCAAGTGAATATTCTCTTCACTGCCAACGTATCTATTAAAGAATAACAACAAAGATAACAAACATAACAGTATATTCAACGTTAGATAAAGATTTTTCGCCTTGAAGTTTGACATGCCCTTGATATTCAGATTAGCAACGAAGATAATTCCACATTAGGAGTCACTGAACATTGGGGTTTAATCAACATTGGTCAAAACCTGGTCGATGTTCATAACATTATCTGATAGGCTCAATGACAAGTTTAACTAAGCATGTATGAGAGTCAACAAGACAAATGGTCCTTTGAAATAAACCTAAGATTTATTTGGGCTTATTGGGCCAAGACATGGACAATTAGCCTAAGACGCTGCCCAACAGATCACCAACCTGCCATCAGTAGTTTAAACAATTCCGCCATCAAGATAGTGCATCCGTATCTAACAATTAAGACAAGATCCAAGGCATTTTTAGATTAACTTAATCTCCTAGCAGACAGATTAACACCCTACAACAAATTTTTAAACACCTTACAGGATTTAACACCCTACACTATCTACATTTGACCATTTTATACACATTCAATAGACCAAGAAAACCATTTTAATCACATTTAATTCACTATTCTCCCCTTTAAAAATTGCATAATGCGATTGCCATTTTTGATCTAGTGAATTATAATACCCAGCTAAGTGTACGATGTCCCATGTTAACAACAAACACGCATGGAAAGATATAAGCTTGTTAATAGAATGGTCAAACAGAAAAAGAAGATTTCTCTTCTTTTAAAGATAAAGCGCACTGAAGCGTACACTAGCACAAAAACAAGCGCTTCTCGGGAGGCAACCTATGTCTGTTCTTCTTTCTATTTTCTTAATAAATAAGTGTGTGATTATATAGCCTTAAGTGTGGGGGCGCGTTTCTTTCCTTGTTGTGTTTTGTGGGTGCTCGTTTTTGCCTACAGGATTCCTTAAGATCGTGAAGACCTCCGTGCTTGTTTTCAATCATCCAATCACTCGGTCTCCGATCTTCATTTTGTTATTATTTTGGGAATCCTCAATCCTGATCTTATATATATACTGTTTCCCTTTTCACACTTGGATTTTTTTGCAAGGACTTTCGTCTTGAGCACATTAATTTGATATGTGTTTAACAAGTGTTAACCCAGTTAATTGTTGTAGCAACTGTCGTGTTCAGACTTAAATTTATTTAATTACTTGAGTATTTTCTGTTTCGTGAGTATTTGAATTTTTACGTGAAACAGTCAAATTTACCGCGTTTTAGCGAAAACTTCTCCGGATGCATTTCGGCATTTGAGTAATATAGTTACTCTTGACTAGCGCGTTACGACTTTACGGATATATTTTAATTGTGTCGCATGTTTAATTTTTACGTGTTATGTAAAAATTTACTTACTAGATTAATTACTTGCATGCATGTATGAGTTTACCCTAAGCAAAAATATCTAGACACCATTAACTAAAGTTTCAAAATTTGAAATTATTTTGACCCCCCTCCTCCTTGTGGTTCGTCCGATTCTAGCACACACACACACTCACCATGCTTTCATTTTTGCTAGTGTTTTCCATGGTACAAGACACATCTATTTCTCACTTTGGTCTCCCTATGGTCCCAAAGAACCTATGATCCCATTCTTTGCTTAAGTATTAAGCATATATACTCATTCATCTATTTTATTCATTCACTACTTGCACACACAAAACACACACACAAAAGAAAAATTCTCTAATTTCCTCTTTCCCTTTTCCTTATTTGTTTCACACATCTTAGCTGGTTCGACGACACACACACAACACCAACACTGATGTTTTGTTTTTCTTGTATTCTCAATAGTAGGTTACTTTTGAAAACACCCTTAAGCCCCCAGAAATCTGCTATGCAGCCGGAATGATAACCTTCGTGGTGCTACGTCAAAGTACAATCAATCAAAATAAGAAACGACTTAAAATGGATGTTAACAAGATCCATCGATGCGATTATAACAAAATCATAAGTTTCATACAATAGACCCATATGTTTTGAGAAAAAGAAAAGTCATTGACATACTACATAACGTTCTTGTAAACAAAAGATCTATAATCCCAAACAGAGCGCCATAATATTTTCTTAGATAAAAGTTGCATCGAATTTAAATAAAACACAGAATCCATCTTCATAGATATCCATCACGGCTCCCATCCAAGCTTATATCTGAGGACCTGAAATTAAACACGCTAAAAGTCAACACAAAGGTTGAGTGAATTCCATAGGTTTTATCAGTAAAAGAGCGGACCACAAGATTTTAGGTACAATAGACTAATGAAACAAGTTCAGCTAGTCAAAACATGTAATACTGCACTAGGCTATCCTCATGAACCCCGAGCCCTTAACTATTGTTGCCCCAACTAGAATATCAGGATGCATTGCCAACAACATCACTTTGTCCTCCAATGTTAAATGCACCATGATCAAAACTAAGTGACACAAGGTAATGGTGGAGAATATCATTCTCCTATAGATCTATCCGCACAACACTAGTGACTCACTACAATTACAATTAACGATCATGATAACTAGAGAGACTTCACCGCAAGAAGGTAACTTTAGTGCATAAATAAATCAGGCAGTAACCAGATAGCATACACTTTGAAAACACGTTGAAAACACTTATGTCCGTATAAAACAAGCATGAATTCCACCCCGTAGAGTTGTCAAAACAAGTAGATAGAAATGGGGCTAAATGAACTCACCTTAGAAGTAAAGTGATGAAATAGTCGGGTAAATGGCAGAAAACGTATCACGGAAATATCCGAAAGCAACCTAAGTAAATATATGTCGTATCAGTACTCAAGTACTTTGACTTAACAACTATCATATACAATCCTATATAGTTATCATCATACTATCATTCGGGCTATCATAATTAAGAGGTCATGACATGACGTACGAGGAGCTAGGATACTTTAAATCGTAAATCCAACAACTCGTCGATACGCCATCCGAAGAGGCCTCATTATAAAATTCCCTAGTAATATAGCACTTTGATAACTAATAACATATATATTTCTATATAGCTACATCACCATCTAATCATTTTAGCGAAATTATATTTATAAAGTAAAAACGTTTATAAATAACCCTTTAACAAAAACGGCGTAAAATGCACGTTTCAAGTCCGATTTGTATGTTTCTTGCGCCCACGTCTTCGTACTAAGACGATGTATCAAAATAAGACATTTTTAGGTTTTGAGTCCACTGATGAACAATACTTTTACTGTTCACATCAGTTCACATATTTATTTATATAAGTTTAATAGTCGTAAACCCGTAAATGTCGTATCTTATTCGTTATAGCTCCGGGGGAGCTTCCGTTTTAGCGATTCTTTCAAGCACGTTCTTGTAATTGAAAGTTTTATCATATTATTGATGTTTTCAAAGTATAAGTTTACTGCCCATGAAAAGTAACGTTCTTTATAACAATATTTTTAAAAGAGTATTAAACTACGTAAACTCTGTAACTAGCGTATCTTCTTTCGTTATAATTGGTTTTTTTGAGTATCTTGTATGACCCCGTAACGATCCTTGAGACAATAGTACATTATAAAATCAAAAAAATATATTGAAAATTTGAACTCCAACAAATAAAAGCCCTTTTAAGATCAAATTCTATTTCAAAATGTGTTTAAAAACACTGTCTTTTTAGAGACTTTTTAACCATTAGCCACTTTGATAACAAATACAATAGAACCCTATATTATCTTAAGTCATATACTCCTAGGTCCTTATATATCGATTATCCAAAGATGTATCCAAGAATTAAAAAATTACAAGTAAATAAGTATCCTAGATGGCGTGATTAAACCTACATAGACAAATATATGCAATATAAATGAAGAATGTAAACGACAATAAAGGGGTGTTTAGAAAAGACCTAGAGTGATGAATATGATACCCACACACAAACAAACGGGCTTTGTTTAGATTGGTAAACCCAAGCTTGGCAAGATCATGATTTCCTAAAACCCTAAACCCTAACCTTTGCATTACTCTTGGCTTAACACTCGTCAAATAGATTTAACCAAGCTTCAAATCTTGTCTTAGGAACATCTGTAAATTACGTAGGTATGTACGTGAAAAGTGATATATAACAATTGTATATGTATTTTGGTTGTGTTTGGGGTGTTTCCGTAGCCAAGAGAGGGAGGAGGGGAGTAGATTTTGTTGAGAAAATATTTTTTTTTTTTTTTTTTTTTTTTTTGTACAAATAAATGGTAAAGTAATGATTTGTAGTCAGTAGAGGTAATAGTATAGGAGGTATAACTAGGGTAAAGAACTCTAGTTTAATTCTAACTATGGTAAGGTTAAGGAATATCTAAAAAGATATTTTTAGATAAATATCTAGGGTTTTAAAAAATGTTATAAGTGATTTCCGATACATGCTTAAACCGTATTTTTAAATTGCGAAACGTTAAACGTCTTACCAACCAATAAAAAAAAATATAAAAAGTTAAATATTACTTTCATAAATATAATATATAGCTTGCTGACGAAAACTTTAATTCGTTGGTGTCTCAGTTTACGCTAAACGATAATTTTTTATACACATACACTAAACACACACAAAAGAAAAATCTCTCTCCCTTTCTCTCTTTCTCTTGCTCGGCCGAACCCACAAACAACACCAACATTGGTGTTTGTTTTTCTTGATCTCAAATATTGATTTCATTGATGCTATTGATTTTTTATGGTCGTATTCGGGTTGATACAAGATCATTTTCGGGTTATTGAACATCTTTTCTCTACATTCTTATAAGAAAACTCTTATCTTTTTTCATACATCTTTCACATATTCTCATCTAAGCACACATCTCATCACTATGTTTGTATAAAAGGGGTTATATAAAAGAAACCAACAAATAAAAAAGGTTGTACAACTTGTTTATATTTTTGTAACTTAATCTTGATATTATTGTACTTTTAGGTAGAAAATACGTTTTTATGTGTTAAAAGTGGTTTTTAGTGTTATGATAACAATCGGTGAAAGGGATAGGTAGCCTTGAAGTTGTTTGAGTGTTGGTATCAATTAGTGGAAGGGATTTAGGTTAGAAATGAAGTTGTGAGGTTTGCGGCTAAAAATATAGCGTAGTTTTTGGGTAAAATACTTGTTGTCCAGAATTTTATGAAATAAAATGAGCTGTTAAATCCACTTTAAAAAGTCGAAACATTAAAAATATATTAGTACACTTAAATACGAACGCGTGGATATAAAGATCACTAAAAACGGACTTAAAAAGAGTGAGTTACGACCAAATGAAATTCGGATAATTACTAGTAACTTTTCCAGCCAAAAACTGTTTTCGACACAATCGGTCCAGTTTATGCTTTTGTGTTTTTGACCCATTTCTATTCCGAGTCGGGTAAAACATATAAAAGAAAACTTGTAGAACGTGATTTTTCCTTGAAACATAGCTTTCGACCATTCCGTGAATCATTATAACGAAGGAGTTACGCCATTGTAAAAACTAACTGAAATCTGGAAATTTTATAAACAATCTGCTTGAAAAATGTGAGTTGTTTGAAATTTAAAAAGTGGTTTTTGAGCGTTTTTGAGTCCGAATGAGCTATAAAACTCTTAACAAATATTATAGTATCACTTATATATTTTCTATGTGCTTCGAAAACTTTCCAAAATATTATTAAGTAAACGAGATATGATTTATTAAAGTCGGTAACTTTAAATATAATGTTGAATAAAAATTGGTGACTAGACTTTGGTGGGATATATAGTGTGGAAACCTATAGATCGTTAGATCATTTAAGCTCAGGTTGTTTAGACCTTTATCTAGGATAATATCAATGTTCATAAGTTATAAAAATAAAGCGGAA